>VWYI01048559.1:0-14253 GCA_013399455.1 Anthoscopus minutus
TGTGCCCATGCCCCACCCGTGGGCAAGGCAGGGTCCTGGCAGAACTGCTGGCTCTGCCCTCTGCAGGAGGGCAGAAAGGGCTTCATGTGCCCTTCCCTGTTGTCAGATAAGAGCTGAGAATTCGTCTTCACTTCGGAAAATACGTTCCTAAAACAATACAGTGAGATTTTTCTTCAGCATACAGTGCTTCTGTTTGGGCTAGTTTAAACGTTGAAAAAGCAAAAATATTTATAATTTTCAGATAGTAGTGCTATGATGATAATTAGTAATCTATGACTACTTGTGCAAGTCTTCTCTAGTTAGCTTTTCATGGCCATTTAACTGTAGGTCTTATAAAGGTTTATTTGAAGTAAGAAGCTACTGGTTGGAGATACCTGGAGGAAAAATGCAGCTTTTGTGATAAAACTTGCTTTGAAAGTGCAAGAAAGGTGGCCACAGCTGGCAAACTCAGTTTGATTAAAGAAGTTGAGATGATGTATCATTCTGTGTGTACTTAAAGACTCAAATGCCAATTTCACATCTACATTGTTGATTTTTGTATGTCTGTTTTGTTTTGTTACCAGAGCAAAGGTCTTCTGGCTTATTTTGGAAACTTCCGTCTCCTTGCAGAGTTCTCCACTCCTTTTGTCAATCAGCGGTAAGTGGTTAGGGAGGTTTTCCATAGTTTTTTTTTAAATTTAATTTGCATTACTATTTCTCTCACTTTGGAAGTTTTTTATAGTTGTTGAATGTCTGCTGAGAGGGAATTTATAGATATTGAACTAAGGATTACTACATGAAAGTCTTTTTTGCTATGAAAATGTTTTGCTGCTATAGCTGCAACAGTATAACTAATGTATTCATCTTCAAGTTCCTTTTTAGATTAGACTAGGCTTTGTATGAAATGCCAGCTTTTTATAAAAATACCACCAAAAACTTCACAAATAAATTATTCTTTATTAACTTTTGTATATTCATTTAATTTTTATAATAAAGCCATCTTCAACATGGATGTTTTTTCTTGGTATCATGGACAAGGAAAAGAAGCAAGATAATATTGTCATCAGAATCCTAGAATGGAATTGCATTGCCCTGTATAATTTGAGGTTTATTTTCCAATATTAATATATTCATATGAATATTTTGAATAATATAAATGTATATTCTTTATTTGCTTTCAAAAATAGTTCTGCAAGTTATTTTGAGCACTTAAGTATATCTGAAATGGTTAATCTTCCCACCTGTGATTAGAGAAGAAAAGGGCAGAAGCTTCTGCAGAGCTCAGAGTCAGAGCCTGCCCTGGCTGCTGGTTCAAGTGTTTTTACCTAATTTGCTGCTGTATCAGAAAAGGAAGCTGATAATGCCACATACTGCAGCAAGGGGAAAGCTGTCACTGGAGTTTCATGGTGCTGTGGGGAGGGTGGCCTCTCTCCTTACTCTGTAGCCACCAGGACACAGCTGGGGATTGGGATTTGCCCCAGAAAGACTTCACCTCAGTTAAGGGGCTTTGGTATGGAGCAGGGCTGAAGTCTTCTCTTCCTCCAAATTTTTGCAAGGTAGGATGAGAACTTTCAGTGTATCAGATGCCTTTTTCTTAACCATGCTTTTTGAGGTGTATTTCTGCTTTACTGCTTCTACATGTGCAGCATGTTTTCTTTTCCAAATGCCTGGCAGAGAAAGGATAAGGCAAATAGGAACTATTCCTCCTGCAGACAGGCTATTGCCCCTTACTGCATTGTGACTTTAATCTCTGCAGAAGTGGTTCATGACACTGTAGCATTCCTCAGAACTCTTAGGAATAAAAAAGATTGTGCTGTAGTCCCTTTTGAACATTAGTTTGGTAAACTTGAGCTTTCAGGAGGACAGGGTGGGATAATGGAGTTCTCCAGAGACTGCTCTCCTCTGCCCCAGTGGAGCTGAGTGGGAGATAGCAATCTGTTGTAGCCTGTGCTCTGTGCACAGAGAAACTGAAGACTAAATAAAAACTTCAAACATAATGATGAAAAAAGGATTTATATTGATATTCATGTACTAGTGAATGGCTATTGTCCTAGCTTCCACCAAGATAGGATGTCATCCTGGGTTCAGGTGGGTTCCTACACTGATGCTTACCTTTCAGACTGTGGTGTTTTAAAGAATTGTGGTACATCTGGCTGTTAAAAGTAATTTATTTTATACTTTTAAAATGCCTCTGGTGAGATTATGGTTCTTTGAATACTGACATTTAGCACTCTCTCAGAAAAGCAGAAATTGCTGCAGGAGATAATAAAGTTCCTTGCACTAAAGGATGTGATCTCATTAGTGCATGATTTTTTTTTCCATTAAATTTGAAGTGAATCAGACCCTTAAGAGAGTACGTAGTGGATAATGATAACAACTTACATTATGTTTCTTGTTTGCATTCTCAGTCTACAAAAAGTGCTCTTATCAAAATATAAAAAGATATTCTAATCTTAGAATTGTCTGTGTATTTCCTGTCTGTGTTGTTAGGGATTGCTAATTGGAGGTTGTCTCCATGCCAAGCATTTAGATCTTTTAATGTTAGTATCAGCATTTATGTAATTAATTCTGAACTGTGGTGGGTAAAATTGTAATGGTAACTGTTATTCACAGACATTTACAGACTATTTTTTAAATTTGCTGCAAAAGGGAAGTTGCTAAATAGATGTCCAATTACCTATACTGGCATGTTGCAGAATGTTTGAAAACAATTTTTTACATTACTTTTTGATTCTGCATTGTAAATATCATTGGAAGTAAAGGCTTTGATTATTAATCTGACCAAACATATCAGGTCCTTCTCTTCATCATGTCAGTAAGTGTTTCTGTGGCGAGGCATCCTGCTTCTGGGCTGGACTGCCACCTCGAGTGCCTGGAGTTTAATTGTCCTAGTTGCATGCTTAATGAATTTCTAGAATATTTCTGTTAGAGCTGGACGTCTGGAAAATCTTTTTACTGTATTTATAATTACCTAGGTTGTAATCTGTAGATAATTAAATTAAAAATTACTTTTAAAACCAGATTTAGAACTATTTTTGGTTAAATCATTTTAGCCTTTTATCTTATTGGAGAAAAACTGATTATTTCATTCTCTTCCCCATCCCCCATTATGAATACGGTGATTTAAGTTATTTTGTTCTGGTCCTGCTTGCCATTGCTGCACAAATTTTACTTGTTTATTCTGGTTTAAATGGGAATGACAAAGGATTAGTGGAGTTTGTTGTTCCTTTTTCAACCCTCAGGTTCTGTGTGCCAGGCAATAGATAAGTTATGTCTGTCTACTATATCTAGGAAGAAATATGCAAAAATACTTTTTTTTTAAAGACCATTTATGACCCAGCAGTGGATAGAGAGGCAGTTTTTAGATTTATCCTTTTCATTGGATAAAGTTCCAAGTTGTAGCATGATCAAGAGTTCACAATATCTGGTTCTAGAAATGTTCTGGTTTTGGGCTGAAGAGAAGCAGTCAGAAAATCTCAATTACAAAAATTAGAGCTCTATCTGGATTGCCAAATGCAAATGTAATTTTAGAGTTGCTTTCAGTGAGACAAAGAATTTTAGCTGCTGTTGGTATAAACTATAATAGCAAGTAACAAATATCTTTATGATTTTAAAATATAGTTTTATTATTATATAGTACACAGTAGTCACTGAAATGCACATAGGTTGTCAGCTGGTTCACAATTCATATCAGGATTTTCTGTGTGTTATTCTGCAATATACTGGATATCATACACTGCTTAAGTGGTGGGGGAAAGGTACAGCTAAGCTGGGGGAATTGTAAATAAGCCAAGACAAAGTGCAATAATTTGGAAATGATAAAGGTAGAAGCAATTAATACATGATCAATTAAAAATAAACATGAAGTAAAATAATTTTTAATGAGATGGCTTCAAGTCTGCCTGGTATTTGTGAACACTTCTTTTGCAGGTGGTTTTTTGAAGTACTGGGATATCCCAAATCTTCAAAGGCCAACATCATCAATGGTGTGCTGATGACAGTTGTGTTTTTCGTGGTGAGGATTGCCGTCATGCCTGTATATTACAGCCATGTCATTTCTTCATTTGGAACAGAAGGTTTCCAGAGATTAGGATTTGCAGCCCAGAGCGCCTGGATTATCTCAAGTGTTGTCTTGGATATTATGAATGTGATGTGGATGGTCAAAATTGCAAAAGGATGCTCCAAGGTCATTTGTCTTATTGGACAGGAGGAAGGAAAAAGTCATAGAAATGGAAAATCTGCCTAGAAATCATACATAAAATGAAATTTCTGCTATGAAAATAATTTGGGTTCACTGAAACAGTGCACGTTTCTGCCATGGAATGCTCCAACTACCAGAAACAAGGTATTACCTCTGTACTGACTGTCCTCTCACCCTAGCCACACTGCCTGCACGCCCAGGGCCACGCTTTGCGGATCCTGTCCAGTGAGGAATAAAAGCAAAAGCTCACACAGATGAGTTCCACATGCCTGTTCTAAGCAGTTGCAAGGATCAGAAATTAGAGCAGACTGGTTACTTGCTTATTGTCCACCAGTGTGTTCAAAGTGTTTCTCTCAGGTTTCTCTGATTAAAATGTTTTATAAATCCAGTGAATACTGACATATCTGTTTTTTTAGAAAATGAAAAAATCCCCGAACTCCTGATATGGTGCAATTTTCCAGGCATGTTTCTATGTTTTCTTCTAGGAATAACAATCAAGATTTCATTCTTGACAACTTTTTAATTTTTGCAAGAAAAGCTAAAAATTTGGCTTTGATTCTCTGAAGTCTTTTACTCTTTTTGTTCTGCCTTATATGAATGCAAACCATTTTGGAAAATTTATGAAATAATTTTATCTAAAATGCTGTATTATAAGACCACATGATATCTTAAAAGCTGTTGAAATTCTCACTTTGATGGGAAGGTTTCCTATTTGCTGTGCTAGGTTTCATGCAATAGTACATCTTCTAAATTCCCCATGGATTTTCTTTTGTAAGTTAATAAGTTAGATGATGTGTGGAAATGGCATAGTTCTTACTGAAGTGCTTTTTCCTTTGCTGCTACTACCTTTGAGAAGTGCTGCAATTCTACTCAGAGTATTTTTAACCATTGGCTGTTTGGATTCAAAGTTTAATTGCAAAGACATAAAAATCTTCTGTATATGTGATGTGTAACTTTAATATGTTTATCTTTTATTGCAAAAATTACGTACTTGATACAAAGCGTTGAGGGGTTTTGTCACATTCTCCATGTTAATCAAGTCAGAAATCTGAGTTGTGATTAAGAATGCTGTTGAATTAACTGTGCCAAACCTCCTCTAAAGCTGTATGGTAATTCTGTAGAAGGAACAGTTGACCTCTATAGACAATTTTTTTTTCTTTTAAACCACACATTTGTCAATAGATACTCAGTTACTCTGTGAACTTGAAGGCTTGGAGGTCATGAGAAAGGAATCTCACCATCTAGGAAAAGTCCTAAATCTCATTTGTAATACAATTTGAGAAAATTCTGAGTTATGTTTTATTTAAAATTATTTTGAGAGCTATATTTATGTGTAAATTTGTTTTGTTTTGCTTCTTTTAACCAGGATTGTGCCTGATGAACTTGTGGATTTTTTCCATGGTGTAGGTGTGCTAGAAGTGTCCATTTTCACTGAGACTTCAGTGCACATCCCAATTACTGTAGCAATCTGTTAAAGAAATTTATTTTTAAACTGAAAGATAGTGTATTTACCCTGTGTTGGGTGATTAGTCCTGTTCCCTGTGACAAAGCTGAGTGACGTGAGCTGTCCCTCCGTGGTGAGAGGTGAGAGTGCCCCATGCTGTCCTCCCTGGTGAGGAACTCAGAATTCCCCTCTTCTAGAAATTGCATGGAGGACCCAAGAGGACTGCATAGGCTGAAATGCCTTTTAACCAAGGCAGGTGCAATGAATTTAGTTCCCCAGTTAAAATGCTGTCAGAGAGTATTGTTTGGACTTGTGAAAAATGCACTTTTGAAAGCCTAGCTCCATTGCTCAGCTGGGCAGGCTTTTTTTTCCTAAAAGTTCCCCAATCCTGCCTTGTTAAGGGAGGTAGCAAGGATTGTTTTTTGGCTCTTGTGGTTATTAACACTTGACAGGCCTGTGGACAAGAGCTGTGTTTATGCCTTGGGAGAGCCAGCAGCGGATCTGTTGAGCTGTACGGTCTGAGTGAGCGCAGTGCCTCATTGGGTACCAGCAAACCTACAGTCCTGGAGAGCTGATCCTGTGACTTGTTTTGCTCAAAGCAGCTCTCCTTTATGCTAATTTGCAGAACCTGGTATCTTTTAAAATGTGATTTCAGTGTACCTAATGCAAAGTTGTAAAAAGGCTGTTTCTATCACCTTTATGATTTAAAGGTGTATATGAAATACTCATTTCTTTGTTTTTAAATCACTAGATCCCTGTGATTAATAGTTCTGTAAAAGCTTGTTCCTTTCTAAAATTGAGTAAATTCAAACATTTTGGAGAAGTACACTTGAAAATAGAAGTCTGGCTTACTTTTTAGGGAATTAGGATGAAAAAATTGAGAGGACGATTTGGAGAAACTCTTAGGGTGATAATTCATGAAAAGTTTCTGAAATTTATAATTTCTTACATTGATTTTAATATTTCAGTGTTTTAAATATTTTGTTCTCAGTGGAGGCCATTCATTAGAATGGTCTACTTCTTCTACTTATAGATAGACTTGTGTTTGATAGGGGAGAAAAAAAAGTAAGTCACACTATAATAAAATTGATGTTAAAAGTAGATTTAGAAACAAAAAACAATCCAAAACTCTTGTTACTACACTTTGGCCAACAGTCCAGGGTTGAAGGGCAGTGGGATAATTCTTTTAGAACAGCTAGTATTTTCGATTGCTGCATAAAATTAGTGTAATTTAAAAATTATTTTGCAATGCATTAGCTTTAAATTTTATAATTTTTTTCAAAAGTAATTACGATTATATCCTGATGCATCAGAAGAAAAATTTCTTATGAAAAAAACTATAAACAGCTGTGGTTTCAGCAAAGACTTTAGTAAACAGGCAGCAAAGTTGTAATGTACTGAATACAGTAGTATATAGGGCACTTTTACCTGCCACTAAAAGCTTATAATACAGCAAATTAGATAGCTGTGACACCCATTTTTTAATTGCACTTTATTAATTTTTAAAATGTGGTGAAATATTGATAAAATTTAATGTTGTAAGCTTGTCTTTGCTTTTTTATGAAAAAAGTAAATGCATGATAATTAGCATAATAAAAATGCTTTTGAATGTAATATCTTATTAGTGGCTTAAAACTTTTATTTTTAACAGATGCATTGTAAAAGCAGACTCTTGGCATGTCACCTGGTGTCTTTTCTGTGGGCATATCAAATGGAAGGAGTGACTCTTGTAAAAAATAGCTTGTTTTTCTTTTCTATCCTTCAATACCAGTTGACATTAAATTAACTTGCTGATCATGGGAAAGACTATTTGTACTGATTAGGCTGTACTTAGAAATGTAAGTTTCCCTTTTTTTATCGCTCTATTTTTTCATCAAAAGATGAGTAAACACCACTTTCAGAACTCTACAGGAGAATGGTAGGTCAGGTGTTCTGTAACTGATTTGTGGAATCAGTACTTGCAGAGAGGAAGTATACTTCAAATACTCATTTTCTCAGAGAGTGTTTCAGTGGATTTCGGTGAAAGTCTCACACAACAGGGATGCTGTATGGGTTATCTGTGTGAATTCTTAAGTGGTAAGAATTACATCTCTGAAGCCTACTCTACCTCTATAAATACATGCTATCTTGAGTGAGCTCCATAGTTTAATAAATTTTAATTGCTTAAAAAATCTAATCCATTGAATAATGAAATATATATGCAGGAAAATGAGGGGAGCTGACTTCATATATAAATTTCTTAACAATTCAAAATTTTGTATTAAAGTTTATTAAAAGTTAAATTAGTTACAGTGTTTGGAAGAGAATTATTCCATCTTAAAATATTGTGGGAGAAGATTATTCATATTGCAGAACTAACAACCTAAGGGTAAAAGCTTACACAAGGGAGGAAATGCAGTCAGGCAGATTTAAAGAGGAGAGGAGGAGGAGGAGACTTTGAGTACGCACATAGAGATCCAGATGTCTTCCTACTGCTGTGGTTGGAACAACAGCAGACTGATACATAGCAGAAAGATTTAGGTGTTTTTGTCTCTGTTCATGATAGAAAATGAAATTTTATTCTTTAAAGTTTTCAGGCTGTATAGGATGGAATACCAGTTGCTGATTACTGTATGAAGAGGACTTTTTCTCATAGCCTTGTGTGTGTTTAAGCATATGTATGTCCAGGCTTTCTGTAAAAGACCATTTAATAGAGAAGTTTGAAAAATTGTTTTGAGATGCTTCTGCTGAGCCATTCAGAGGGAAATAAAGGGCTGCTTGACAATTACTCCAGCTTAGGATCTGCTGTGGTGTTGGCTGCTGCTGAAAGCCATCAATAAAGCAAATAGAAAGGGACTAGAATTTTCAGGTGAAAAAATGCAAGTGTAGAAGACTTTGAAAAGTATTGCAAACCCCTTTCATATTTTTAATAGCTTACTGTACAACAGCATTATCTGGCTACAAGGAACTCCACAAGGGAAAGTTTGTTCCTGGTCAGATTGCTCTGTCTATGGAATACAGGCAGAAAAAGAACAGTACTTCATTGCTGATATCCTAATTGATGGCAGTCAGATGGAAATAGTGATAATATTTATGAACCTTTAATATTCACCCAAACTTGGATAAAATATGGGTTAGACAGGTGAAGTTCTTAGACTTTTCTGAAAGTTGTTTTTATGGTGGAGAAGATGAAATATGTGCTGCCTGGGTTGTTTAGAGATCTGGGATAAAGCAGCAAGTCATACTTTTAGATGGTAATACTTTACGGTTTCTTATCCATTAAAAATTCCTACTAGCTACCTCCTTTGAAAATCTTGTTCTATTTATAATAACCAAGCACTTTATAGCTCAGTAAAGAATGGAAGGTAGCTATGAAGAGTAAATTGTATCATTTGGTATAAGTAATATTTTGGCAAAATTTTTTCTGAGAACAGTTTCATTTTGTGATGTCTAGCACTGAGAGAACATCTGTTTAATACAAAGTATATACATTTTTAACCTAGTTGTAAGTAAAAGAAGTGTCTTTAAGAGAATGAAGTATGGAGAGATCAGCATGGCTTGGTATCAACTACATAATGATTCAGTGTGCTATTTATAACTTCCTACTTACTGAAATTGAAAATATAAAAGCAAATAAAATATTCTGTATTGTATCTTTTATTTTTAATCTATGTGTGGGATGTCAAACATTGTACTTGTCTTGTGGACAGGAGATGCTTTTATGAGCCTATAAATATTTAAGTATGATGAAAATCTGCACCCAGATGGAACACGTTGCATGTAAACTATCTTCTAAGTTTTTAGATTTTGGTATTTTTAAAAATTTGCTAGGTTTGAAAGCAACATTTAAATAAGAATACTAAACTGTAATACAGAATACAAAATTTTTAATGCAATGTGGTTTTGTTTATTTTAATCCTATTCCAGTTTCACAAGAAAATTCTATCAGATCACAGGGGGAAGGGAGGAAAAGGGCTAGTCATGAGCTCGGCTATATAATTTGCACTCTTAGTATGCACGCATCCAAATGTCCTGGATTTGTTTCTAGCATGCATTTACCAAACAGTTTTCTTCAATATTGACAGACACCCATTTATGTAGAATAAGCACAGCTAACCTGTTATAAAATCAAACTAGAAAACCTGTTTGGAACAAATGAGTTACAAGTTAGGCATAAGTAATGGAGCCTGTAATTTATAATCTTCTATCTAAGAAGAAACTTGATGAGTTTATCTAACTTATGTGCAGAGCAAGGACAAAAACTGTAGATTCTGCTAGACTGATTTCTGGTAAATCTTGACAATCTGGTTTGCAGTAAAATCTAATACTGTCACAAAAAGTCAGGATTGCATTATTAAATTCAACTAGTAATGTGACCTGATTGTAGTAGCAATCCTTATCATGGCACAAGAACTTAAAAATGCAATATAACAATCCTGAAGATTGGTGATAAAAGTAATTGTCATAGTAAGGTGAATTATTAAGTATTATGGGTTTAAATTTACTTTTTTATTATAAGAAAGAATCTGAATTATTTGTTAGCATTTCAGTGATATTGTAAAGCATTTCTGTATTTTGTTTGAACAGTTTAGGAGCTTGCATAAAGTTATATTGGCTGATTTTTTTTTTCCTTTGATATATGCAATAATGTCAATAAGCAATAAATTGCATGTTGTATGCAAGGTATTGGTTCTTCATAATAAAGGAAAGGAACACAGTTTCTTATTTTGTGAAGTTTTTTTTCTTCATATGATAAGAGCTTATGTACCTATAATGAGTGCATCAAGGAAGAACAGTTTTGGGGGGGTTCAGTTCTGAAACAACTGGCTTTTATGGTATCTTGAGACTGCATGCTGCATGTTATTTATTTTAAAGAAGGTGAAGATGGGTGTATGAGGTCTGAGCCCCACTGTTGCACAGGTGGCTGGAGTTTGAACTGCAGAAATTCTATGTAAGACATCACTGGGGCCAGGAATGTAACTTAGATGTTTGTTGTGTATTGGGGAGGAACTTTTGGATTGGATAGTATAAATATATTGAATTGTCTTGTAATACCATGTCTGTGAGGGCATAGGCTGGACAGTTTTCTGAAGATTCTGGGGATAAAGAGCTGCTGTTGTCAGCATATGATGCACAGTCCCTTATTGAATACTAAGATGGTAAATTAAGTTCCTCAGTATGGCAGTTCCTACGTTCTGTATGTGCAGTGAAGGTACACATGGAAGCATGCATGGTGTGGTAAAGCCCACAGGTTTCTTTGAACATCCTTAGAGATTGCTGCTATTTTATATCTTAACACTGGCTTCCAAGCGCTGGAATTGTGTTTCTTTGTGTTTTCTTATGTGTTGTGCACTGGTTAAATTACTAGAAGAAGCCACAAAGCAGTCCAGTGTTTTGACTTGTTTTCCTCTCATCTTTTGAAGGGTATTTACTTGTATTTTAAATTACGTACTTGAAGTATTAATTTTACACTGCTAGTGTAGTAAACCACTCATTAACTAGTTGGTCTGTTAGCAAGTGAGGGGGAGTTTCTGGGAACAGACATTCTTCGGGGTCAGATGCTATATAGGTCAGACTTCCAACTGCTTGAGGAAGGACAATGGGGCTTGGTAGGAGGCTTTCATATTGGCACTAGGCAACTTTAACACTGAATGGTGGAAAGGAAGGACTGAGCATGCCTGGGAACAAGGGATGCCTTTCAGTGAGGCATTCTTAAACTGATGCATTCTACAAATCTTGCTTAAAGTGTGAGAAACATTATGTCTCCCTAAGAGGTAGGATATAGGAAATATTTTGTATATGCACTTCTTTGTCATACTCGGGTGCACACTTTCTTTTCATTTTCCCCCTAATTATTTTTTGATTACTCTTCGTGTTCTTGCTGAAACCTTTTGTTTCTTTCCTCATATTGGTGTGGTAATTTTGCACTAAGATTTAAAAAAATATATATTCAATCTTTTTCAATGGATATCTGTCATTTTAGAAGGTGGGCTACTCTCATATCTTCTTTTGCTCTGCTTTTCTGAGTTCACAGTGCAATATACCTATGGGTGTAGACTGTGTGCTTCCTTGAGATTGGGACCTTGGTGTTCTTTGTAAAGAAGACTTTACACTGAGTAAACAAATATTTTCAATTTGGCTTATCTCTCAGAGGGTGAAAACTGTTATCTATACAATGACTAGTAGTGCAGTTGTTGCTTCTGGTGGAGACTGATGGTGGAAAGCAGGGAGATGGCACACTGACATCTACAGCATTATGTACTTTAAGAGGAAGGAATAGAACCAATTTTTCATTTGCAAACATCAGAGAGAAAAAATCTGTTTTGCTCTAGAGTCCTTTTGCCACTGACCTGAAATATTTAGAAGCAGAGAATTCAGTTGCTCTGTGGGAGGATCTTATTAAACAGTGCCGTAAAGTGCAGACAGGATGGGTGACTTGTGGTTGTTCAGCCTGGAGGAGGCTCTGTGGACACTCTAGAGCTCTTCCAGTATGTAAAGGGGCTGCAAGAGAGCTGTAGAGGGACTTTTTACGGAGGCATGTAGTGATAGGGCAAGGGGGAATGGCTTTAAACTGAAAAGGCAGGTTTAGACTGGATGTTTGGAAGAAATTCTTCCCTCTGAGTGTGGTGAGGCAGAGGAACAGGTTGCCCAGAGAAGCTGTGGATGCCTCTGTTCAAGGCCAGTTTGGATGAGGCTTTGAGCTACCTGGTGTAGGTGTCAGGAAAATTAATCCACAAACACCAGAGGTTTATGTCCAAAAAGGGGACAGAGGAGTCCTGTATCTTTATTTGAAGAAAGGGAGAGGTCATGGGGTATTCCCCATGGGGTGTCTTCAACATTTCTAGGGGATGCAGCCTCCTTTTTATCCCAATTTCCCAGTTGCATTTTCCCTCTCTCCCCATTGGCTGAGGTACGTGAGAGGTACAGACTCCCTGAAATGCCTAATACCCCCTTCTAATGTATACCCCATCTTTCTTTTTCTTTGTGTCTCTGTTCTTTTTTCTCTAAATCCAGAGATTTAGCACAGTCTTGAGTGAGTAGCAGCCTGGGTCAATTAGTGAAATTTCTGTGGAATTTATGGTTCCCCCCTTTTCTTCTTTCACCTCTCTATGTCTGGCCTTATCTACCCTCAGGCCCACAGTGTATTTGTAAAGACACTTCCTTCTCATTCCTTTCGTAGGGGAAGAGATGTCCCTGCCTATGGCAGAGGGGGTGAAATGGAAGGATCTTTAAGGTCCCTTCTGACCCTAACTGTTCTGTGGTTCTGTACATGTAGCAAGTGAGGACATAAAATGGTTGTTTAGTGCCGCTTACACTTGTGCTTACACAGTGCTTTTTACTGTGAGTGTACTCTTAGCTACTGCAGCAAAGCCAAATATGCCTAAATTGGGAAATGATGGAGGCACAGTAGAGATTCAATTACTGACATGATGCTAAATTTCTATCTTAAGGTTCTCAATATGCTGTGCTAGTAATTTCTGCATGCAGAAAGGGTAGAAAACAATTTCCTCTTAAGTAATCAAGACTATAAAGGGCAAAAATGACTGACAGCATGAATATTTAGTATTGCTTTATAATTGTATTTTTATTTTGAATGTCCTTGTCAGAAAGATCCTACTTTGAAAGATGAAAGTTATCTTAAAAACATTCTTGAGAGGAACATACAAAAACTTTTCAAATTCAGGTAGTTATATATTTTGAAATACTGCTGCTTAGAACTATTTCAGTGTGGTTTAGAATTTGTCTTTTTTGAAAGAAATGGGAGAGAATCACTAATTTCTGTATGTATGTACACCCTTCTTCCACATACGAATTTGGATTTTCTTCATCCTAAGATACTGTAATAACTGTGTCACTTGAAGATTCCTTTCTGCTTTAGCTGTATATTTAATTGTTACAATGAAATAGACTGTTTGCAAAAAAAAATTATGGTTATTTTTTAAATCAGTTCTAATAGTCGTACATCTATAAGGAATGCTTCTTGGCTTTCCACCTGCTTTTTGCACTTGACAGCCTCTTTAGAGTCCATGTAGTGGGATGAAGAATGAAACAGTCCTGTGGGTTTTGTACTTACTATTACAGTGGTTACTGCATGGCCAGGTTGTATCACTTGTTGGTCAAAAAGGGATGCGATGAAGGTAGTATTCCGTGCTCTGATGCACAGTGAGCTCCATCTTCTGAGTGTTAGGCACGGTACTTCACACAGAAACTGCATCTTCTGGTGCGGAAATAAGGCAACATTCGTAGGAAATCCTAAAAGAGCTGTGAAACTTTTCTTGGCTAGTTGATGTTTAATAATAATTTACTATCTCCGCAAGTTTAATACCAAAAAGGATACACCTTTACGGTATCGATGCCTGCTGCTAATACGTTGTGGGTTCCTTCTATACTTAAGCAATTATTTGCGGTTGTAAGGGATAATGATTTCACAAACAAGCCCACAGCACGAGCTACGAGCACACGTAGCTCTCGCTAGCGCAGCTGGCCGGGGCTTACCGTGAACCTCGGTCCGCACATTTCGCTGTCGCTGCCAAACGTAGGCGCAGCTCCTTTCCCCTGCCGTGCGCCCCCGCGGGCTCCCCCTGCGGCTCCCCCGGGCTGCGAGGCCTGGGCAGCCGTGCGCGGGGCGCGCCGCACCCCGGGGCCGGAG
>VWYI01048559.1:14675-55698 GCA_013399455.1 Anthoscopus minutus
TGACCTTGCGGGTCGGTCATGGCGGGGCCGGGCCGGGGCGCTCCGGCAGGAGCCGCTGCCCTTCTCGGCGTGCAGGCACAGCCCTCGCCACTGACCGTGAGGAGCAGCTGGGGAGGAGCTCGGGGCACCCTGGTAGAGGGTTGGGTTTTCAGGTTGGAAGCTTGTTACTTAAATCGATTTGTCAGTATTTTAATTTGTGGTGCATCACTGCACCTGCACTTGGCGTTCACCTTAATAAACAATCAGTATAGTTTTATGTTACGAATATTTGCTTTCTTTTTCTTTAGAAATTTGATCTTAAAAGGCCCGGTGTGCAGAGGCCATGGGTTTGTCCTCATCCTCCCCGGCTGCTGCAGAGCAGTCACCAAATGCATCCAGGCAGTATCAGACGGCGTCTCTACCTTCAGAATGTCCCATGCATCAGGAGAAAATGAGCGGTAATCACCCTTGAAATCTAAATGAGCTAAACTCTACATGGAAACCAGACTGAGACCAGAGGAAAAATCTTGGGGTGGGAGGGAGAAATTCTTCAAATAAACTTGAGTTTTTTCTTTAACAAAAGTAATTCTCAAGTAAATTTTCCTTAGGAGGAGTCACTTGTTCTCCAGAACACTGTGCATGCTGCTTTGTTTGTAGAGACAGGAGGTGCTTACTGTAGAACCTGTGGGTCACTCCCGTCTCACAGGGGCCCTACAAGTCTGTTCTGGGGTGTGGTACAGCCACAGAGGGTCACAGAGCCTCTACAGAGATGGTGACTGGTTGATTGGTTGTCACTAAAAACCCTACACTGGAAAAGGGCAGTAGAAAGGTGGAATGAGATGATTGCCTGGAGAAGGACATCAGCTCTTCTTTGGATCAGTCAGCTGGGTCTGCTTCCCTGAGGAAATATTACATACAAACAGTTCAGTATTGGGACCAGCATGGGGGTAGGAAATGAGTATTCAAAGACTACACAGGAAACTCAGATCTTATCATGATTTTGTGTCCTAAAATGCAGGAAGGAGAGCTTTTAAAACTGTTGAAAAGCTCAGAAAAAAGAGCAAAATACCCGTTTGCATTTCCATGAGCCTTCAGTTAACTTTTCCATTTCATGTATTAGAGTTTTCATCTTGTAGCAAAATGTATACTCCTGTTGTGTTTAAGGTTGTCCAATGCACATGAAGACTGCTGATCATAGAACTGAGAACACAGATGATGTTCCTGCACATCAAGAAAGAGCTTATGAGTTTGTAGCATGTCCTGTGAAGTCTGGTGCATCTCAAATGAAAGATGACATAGATCCCAGCAATATGGTAACTTTTGCTTACTTCATATGTTTTCTTTAGTCTTGTTTCTTCTGAAGTACTATACCCAAAAATGTAAATAGTGTTACTAAGTAAGCTGAAAACTCTGGGAAATAACTTTTTTTTTATTTTTAAGACTGCTTTTTCTCTTTTTGTGCAAATTCTTGTTTAAAAACAAGTTACATCTTATTTGTGTTGAAATTTAAATCTCTGGTGGTTTTCCTGTTTTTAAATACCTTTTGCTCTCTACTTACTAGTTACATAAATGTTTTTAATGATACATTTGTGGATTTTAGTTTCTGTGTAATAGCAGTATGGCTGAGTTCTGATTAGCATCTCCAAGATTTGCTCTGATTTACAAAAAGCATTTCTCTTTTGAAAATCTAAGTTTAGGCAGAAAGCTTTCCTGTAGTCTTCTGATGACAAACTTGTGCAAAGAGTTCTGCTACAAAAAAATAAAAATTTTGGTGGACTTAAATAAAGGCTGGACTTCTTGATCTTTGTAGGAGTTGATTGGTTATGCTTTGATTTTTCTCAAACACTGTCACTTAAGAAAATGCTAATACTCTAGTTTGTTGTTGGTTCTCCTTGTTCTCTAGATGCCTCCTCCTAATCAGCAGCCATCCCCAGGTCAACCATTTCCATTGTCAACTGTTAGAGAAGAATCTTCCATTCCTAGAGCACATTCTGACAAGAAATGGGTCTACCCTTCAGAGCAGATGTTCTGGAATGCTATGCTAAGAAAAGGGTAAATACACTGTGAATTATCAGATGCATCTGTGAGCCTGGAATTCATGAACTACTATCATTAGTTATTGGGGTTTTTTGTTGTTTTTTTTTTAAGTTTGTGGATTTTAACCAGTAAATAATAAAGTAGCTCTTTTAAAAAAGTACTAGTTTTATAAACATCTATTTTAAAGGGTCTCAAAGGCCATGTCTCCTCTAGAGATCAAGAGGATGGTAAAAAATGTCAAGCAACTGCTACTGGCTTAGAAGATTTTCTTAAAAGTCCATGCACAGGTGTAGGCAAGGTTTGCTTGACTGCCAGCTTTCAAACTCGGTTTCATGCTAATGCTATAAAATGACAGTAGAGTTCTCTGAAGTTCTAAGAACATCTCACTTTTCCCAATTGCTGAACATGGGGAAATTTGCAAGTGGATATTTTTGGTATTTACAAAAATTTAGCGTAGGAAGGACTAAAAATCCTCCTGTGCTGATGTGTCCTTGTTCTTTTGTAATGATTTGTTTGTCATTCCTGAACAGGTAGCATTCCTGAACTTTACAGGTAGCTTACTTTTGGAGCAATAGTAATTCATTTTTCTACGTGTCAGTATAGTTCATAACACAGTGTGACATAAGTAGCCTGTTTGGAGCATGCAAGTTTTGGTCCTGTAAACACTGAAATGTGTTAATGTTACACCAGTTGAAAAGGAAGCACACATGCAGTCAAAGTGCAGTGTCAAGAGAGATGAAAACTATTTCTAAGTATTTGAAAAATGTATTGAATACAGGACTTCTGTGCATTAGGAATGCAAGTGGGATTTTTCCTAAGCATTTTTATGAATACTGTGGATGTGGTGATGTTTGCACACTCTGATAACTTTCTGATCCAGTTAAGCTGTTAATTTAGCTATGTAGAATTTGTGGGTCTCTGTGATGATAAGTTGGATAATCACACTTCTGCACAGAAAATGAAGTGGTTCTCAAGATGCTTAAGGAGATGAGCTAGAAGCTTGCTTACTTGTGTCTTGCATTCAACCTTAAATCTCAATTCAGAAGTTCATCAGATAAACCTAGGAACGTGGAATAGTTATGCTGTAATGTTTATAAACTGTTCTCAAGGTCTTGTTTTTTAGGTGGAGGTGGAAAGATGATGACATAACAAGTGAAGACATGACCAACATTATTAAGATTCATAATCAAAATAACGAGCAAGCTTGGAAGGAGATTTTGAAGTGGGAAGCTCTACATGCTATGTATGTACCTATGAAATGTTGCATATGGAATATTTGTTATGACAAAGTTGGAGTTGTAAACTTAGCATGACTGGTATAAATAAGGTCAGCATGGTCCCCGTTCCTACAAGACACAGACTAGTTAAGCATTCAATACTATAAATTTTTCTCTGAAATTCCATGATCGTTTTTACACAGTAGTTTGGATGATGGTTTTCTATTCTTTAATCTATTAAATCTGTGGATTAGATTTGCAGAGAATTAGATTTGCTTTGTTGACAAATTAGAACAGTGATAGGAGCATATCAGAGATACTTTATCATACCAGCAGTAAGTGTTGGCAGAAACTGGGTGGTTTTTCAAAGCTTTAAAGAAAGGGAAAAAAAGTTGGTTTATATCACTTGTAATTCATTTTTTACTATTGCTTTCTTCTACTCAGTTTCTCTGTTACTGAAATAAATTACCATAGTAGTTTAATCACTAAAAACAAGACTGTGTTAAAAGGTAAAAACTATTTTCCTTTTTCAATTGTGTGCACAGGGAATGTCCGTGTGGGCCGTCACTGATGCGGTTTGGAGGCAAAGCAAAGGACTACTCACCAAGAGCCAGAATACGTTCATGGATGGGGTAGGTGGGCAGGGAAGAAGGTGTTCAAGTGAGATAGGCTAGAGAAATGTGTCTGGAAACATGGCGTAGAATTAATTTAAAGATGTTTCAGAACAGTTACTGCAAGTTAGACTTGCCAAAAGATAGAAGTACTAGTGGGATCTTATGGACAAATAAATCTTGAATTGGACTTCCATTCCCTCTCCCAGGTTCATAATAGCCAGTGAAATGTCTCCCTGGCCTGTTCCCTGTCCTCTCCAGGTACGAGCTGCCCTTTGATCGGCACGACTGGATAGTGGACCGGTGTGGGAAGGAGGTGCGCTATGTTATCGATTACTACGACGGCGGAGCAGTGGACAAGAACTACCAGTTCACCATCCTGGATGTGCGCCCTGCGCTGGACTCGCTCTCGGCTGTCTGGGACAGAGTGAAGGTGGCCTGGTGGCGCTGGACTTCCTAACTGCTCCTGTGGTGTGTACTCGAAAAGTAACCACTTTCCTCCTAGACAATGGATGTGTGAATATCAGGACTTGAGATAGAAGTTCACTGCAGCTGTCATTGCTTTCATCGTCACCACTTTGGGCGTGGGAAGGGAGGACAGGGAAGTCTCTCGTTGAGTACACCAGTGCTTTGTGGTGTTTCAAATGGAATAATAAAGTTACAGTGGCAAAAACATGTATCTTAATTTTCTTAAGAACTGGGAAGCCTTTCTTACTTCATCTCAGATTCTATGTTAAGTTCGCCTTTTCATTTCATTACTTCAGTGCTGCTCCAAATACATTAGAATTCTGATTCTGACTGGAGTTTTGAGTATTACTTGATTAGTGAAAACTGAAATTTCATAAATTATTTCACATATTTAAAGTATTTGGGTACTTCCATGACGAATAAGTGGTAAAAGATCTGGACTCTTTCAAGTTACATGTTTTATTTACACTATAAAACCACGTATTTGTTTACACGTGGACATTTCACCTATTCAAATACATACATCCTCAGAAAACTTCAGCTAATCAGTTAAAGGCAGTGTGGTGTGGTATGAGTGTTTTAAAGGTATGGTACATAAAAAAGGAGAAGATACTCATGCCTTAATCTGCAATTTTTCTTGAACAGAGGAGCATCTTTAGAAGCAGGAAATGAGTATCACTTTTAAAACAGCATTTCTAGAAGGACATAAAATTTTTTATTTAATGGCTATTTATTTGAATATTTAAAAGGTGGTTTTCTGATGTAAGAAAATTGATTATTTTAGTATTTCATGTCCATAATGTGTGTCATGTAATGAATTCAGGACAGAGCTAAGCCTTATTTAAAGAACCTCCTGCAGTGCATTCGTATTTGACATCCTGGTTGCATCAATGGTATTTATTACAGCATGGTTTTTTTATATAATAAGGAATTGCACAAGAGGGTGTGACTACACAGTCACACTCCTGAATACAGTGAGTTTTATTACAGGTGTACATAACTGTGCTGAAAGGGTATCAGAAGTGCCAAGGGAGAAGGTTGACTCGAGTGTTTTAAGGGCAGTGCATGGCACAAAGATTTGATTATTGTTTGTGCTTAGTAAGGGAAACTAATTTAAGTCTTCCATTGTAACAGCTTTAAGTTTGCATGACTCAGTAAGTTTCAGGTGCTGTGCAGAACACTTGGGAATGGAAAGGAGTAATAGAACAGCACATTGTACCATCTCAAATGGAGCAGCTGCCTTCTTGAAACTCCCAGCCTTAATGGGAAACTAGCTGTACATTTCATTTTCTGAAAGTGGCCTATGTTTAACTGACATTGGAACTTTTTTTTTGATGGGAAGCCCCTCTTAATGTTTCAGGAAAGTCACTTCCCATTTAGGGAAAAATTAGTCAGGGAAGCTTTCCTACTTTAGAATTCTAATGATCATGAATGGTTCCCACTTCAGAGACAACTGTTATGCATGGTAGGAATAAATATATTCCAGAATCCTAAGAGGAAAACCATGGTCAAACCATATCTGCTTTCCTCATTCCTTTTTCACCTTTTCAGTGATTCAGATATAGATACATATAGATATATATTTATGTAAATGATAAACAGGGAAGAAAATATTCCATCTAAATAGGCAATGTGTGGAGGAGATAAATGAAAAGTGAATTTGAAGCGTATTTGACTCATGAAGGAACTTCTAACAGTAAATATTAAGGAGTACTGTTTGGGGTGGTGGGTTGTTTTGTTTGGGATTTCTTTGTAGTTACTGGTTTATGCATTTGGCAGCTTGCTACACTGAGGATTCTGATTTCTCATAACAAAATAGGGAAAGGCTACACCACTGTAGGGAGTACTTGAGAAGCTTCAAAAGCATGAGTTTGCTTTGTTGATTTCAGCAGTGTGATGCCGACAGCATGGAAACTGTAATCACCGCTGAATCCAGGGAAACTGTCACAAGCCACTTCATTTGTTTACTATCTTCTGTTAAGTTCCATCTTCCACAGATTCAAAAATGTTCTTTTCTGTGCTACCTTTAATGAAATGTACTACTTTGTCATCAGACTAAAAGGAGAATCAAATAAACATACTTTTTCTAACTTTGGTATTTGGTGATCATGCTTTTAGCTGTAAGAATGATTAAAATAAGATTTTGTGTGTGTCATATGAGATGCTCATCTATTACAACTAAAACCTTGCTATAGAGTATATATTTGATATTGTTACTATGTATTATTGTGTATTACTAGAACTTAACTATTGCCATGTCTTTGAAAATATACTTACTCATTTTTCAGGCGAATACAGAACCAAAACCCAAGGACTAAATTCAAGTGTTTGCTAACTGAAACAGCAGTTCTCAGAATAAGAGCGTATGCCAAAAAATACATTCATCCTGAGTCTGGCTAACTTGAGAGGAATGCAAAGAAATGAAAAAAAATAAAAATTCCTAGAAAAGTAAATGAAAATAATTAATTTCTACAAGAAGTAAGGCTTAAGGAAGTAAATGGAGTTTTCTTCTTTAGTCTTGGGTTTCTTGATGCATAGATGTTAGAATTAAAATTACTGTAATTCCAATGTAAATTTGAAAAACGGTGATTTAAATTGGGGTATTTTTTAATCCTTAGGAAGGATATTTTAACTGAAAACCTTCGTCTATATTAAATGTGTGTATATTCATAAAGAAATACATTTTCTTTGTAAGTATAGGAAGGTATGGAGAGTTCATGGAACCCAAGAAAGTGATCCTGATCAAGCCCTTTCAGGAAATTCTGCAGTGACATCAGGTTCCCCATCCTGGTCAGGCTGAAATAGAATTTTGGAACCAAACATCTCAAACCAAGTTTAACCTTTTGCACATTCCAAAGGGAAAATGCAGACACTCACTAAAGAAAGGCTGCTTCTATAATTAGTTCTGTATTTAGATATCTAAAGTTCACCTGTGTTCTGCTTTACTGTATCACAGCCATGTTTGACCAATTGTGTTTGATTCTTGCAGATGAAATGAGTTAGGAGTGCCCTCTTGGCCTGTCCTGAAGATGTGTTCTTAAGGGTTTTGCAGTGCCCAGAAACTGCACTCTGGCACTGGTGGAAAAGGACTCCAACATAACATTCCCAACTGAAATCAGGCCTTGAGTCATGCACATGCAGTCAGGAGCAGTTCTGACCTTTATTTCCTGGAGCAGGGAGCATTCTGCCTTCAGGTACTGGTTTTGGCCACTTGTGGTTGTGTGCTGCAGGCTGCAGTGGCTCCCCTGCACTGGGGTGCCTGGCACTGCTGCCACTCTACAGGGACACGTGCTGTGCCTCCAACACCTTTCCTCTCATGGGACCAGCCCTCTGCTCTTGTGCAGTTTGTCCTGGTAGTATCTGGCCAAGATGAGTGCTCCTGTAATTAGGGAGTAATTCAGAGGCTGATCTTTCTGGGATGCCTGGAGTTCCTGACTCTCAGGTCATCCTGTAACATTCTGCCCTTGCAGGCATTTTGGAAGGGGGACCTGTAGCTCTTTTGTCACTCTTCATTTCTTTTTTGTTGTTTCCCCCTGTCCCCTAGAAACACCTTTGCTCTTTCCTGTCATACTGTGCTCATGGTTCTAGCTTCAATCCCTCTAACAATTTTTCCGCTAAGCCTTAAAATTTCTGCCCTGCTTTGCTGTAAAAGAAAGAGACTGTGTTGCTCTAAGAAGATAGTTGTGTCCATTCTTGATTATTGCTGCTTTCTACTGCCAAAACTGTAAGACTGCTTTGTCACACTGCTTCACAGTGTTCTGGATTATCACTTTTGAATTATGAGGTTAAAGAGTCATGCTAGTTTAGGGTGAAATTCTGTCTAGTGTTTACATAATATATTTACCATCAGGACTTTAATGTACTCTGTAAATTTGAAGTCTCAAATGCACCGATGAATACAGTTCTGCTTTCAAAAGGTGCGAGAGTGGCAAAAGACCTCTCAGTGCTCTGAAAATGGTCATAAATGGTCTGTCATCTTGTGCACTCCCATTGTGTTTGTTCTGCTCTCCTATCAAAGTGTGGGGGAAGAGTAGCTAATGTGCCAAATTGCAGAAGATGAAGGTGGATACATTGCTGTAGCTCAGCAGCTAAAAATGAACTGGCAGACTACAAAGCACTGCCTAATATTTGGACTTTTACTAAAATTTGTTTTTTATAGAGGATAGAAATGCCTATCTTTTTAAAGATATCTGTTCCCAAGACTTACAAAATAATAAGGCACACTAATTCTTGGTCTCCTTTGCTTACACCTGGAGGAGAATCCATGTAGTAAGGTTCCCCAAGCCAAGATGTAGAAGCTGAATGTTTTGAGGGCAGAATACACTACTCAACGCTAGATGTGCTTATCTCTTCAGTATCATACCCTTTCCTACCTGCAAGTATCTTCACATATCTTTACTTTTTAAGAATGCACAGGATTGCTAGCTTTTTACAAATGTTTAGTAGGCAACTTCATGCATTTTTACTGTCAATGAAAGAAAATATATTCTATCACTCTACTTTTGTACAAGGTAAATTGCGTGCGAAGATCTTTATGCAGTGAATCAAGTAAGTATTGATTCTCTCATCAGTGTTAGTATTAGGAATCTATGGTCATACTAGACCTGTCAGGTCATAAAGAGCAACCTTTTCAGTTTGCATTAGATGGCTAATCACTTTTATGTGCTTCTCCTTCAAGAAAAAATGGCTTGTCAAACTCCTAAAGGAGGAATCCTCGATTCTTTTATGAATGTGACAATTACATCTATTTGATCTTACTACTTGTACATCACATTGCATAGAAACTTCTGGGTAGAGTACTCGACTCCAAACCTTACTGAGGCCTTGAGCAGGTGTGAAATGACACATTATTACCAGGGAGCCACGGATTCCTGTGGCAGCTCCCCACATACAGGTCTGCATATTTGCAGTGTGGCTACATGGAGTCAGAATGAATCTAGTTTTCAAAGGATTATGTAAATGTATTGGAAATATTAGGGTAGTGATTAGGCTGCATTAAGAAAATTTAAAAGATTAGATTATTTCTTTTGCTGATGTTCAGTTTGGACCATGGCCTCTCATAGAATAGAAACCATCACATTTGTTTTCTACATATTATGACAAAAAAAAATACTGTAATGTTTTTTGTTTTCCAGTGTTTTGCCAATTTTTTTGGTAACTACAGAAAACTAGTTATTTTGCTAACATGCTGCTGTTCTTGCCTCCAGCTTCTGAAGACTATGACCCCATAAACCTCCTGTCTGCAGAGATAGCTAATGCTTTAATTGATCATTAGCTCACTTTCAAAATGAGTTTCCATCTGCCAAAAGATTAAATGTCTCAGGGAATTGACTTAGAGCAGTTTGATGCATGGAGGACAAATGCAAGTGCCTTTAAAAAGCACTGCTAGATCACAAATCCTTGAAAAACTTGCTTCTAAAATACTTACAAGGAAAAGTAATAGAAAAGGTTTTTCCTCTGCTTTGTTTTTCCCTCAAATTAAAAATCTTTTTTTATATATCAGCGAGAAGTTGTTACCTAATTTTCAGGAACTGAAAAACAAAACCTCATGAAAATGCTGAATTTAACCTTACAGCAAACAGTGCAACTTTTGGCAGCTTTAATTTGCAATGTAAATTTTTTGTTTAGTGTAAAAAAACACACAGCAAAAAAAAGAAAAGAAAACTTTTCCATTAGCTGTACTTAAGAATACTGGAGGAAAAACACTTCCATGTTTTATCATGTATTTTTTCACAAGTACTGGGGTTGCTTTTCTTTCTGTTTTCTTCAAGCTTTTGCCTCTTAGTTTATTTGGAGAGATTTTTACAGGTTTCCTGTTAGTTTCTCTCTGCCATTTTTGTACAAGCC
The DNA here is from genome assembly GCA_013399455.1 of Anthoscopus minutus. Lineage (NCBI taxonomy): Eukaryota > Metazoa > Chordata > Aves > Passeriformes > Paridae > Anthoscopus > Anthoscopus minutus. The sequence goes on from VWYI01048559.1 coordinate 24,835, forward strand.
ACTTTGGGTAAGACTTCTACCATTGCAGTACAACTTACAGGCATTATTAGAGAAATGGTGGCTCCTTTTCAGGTCTCTGAAATTTAGGTTATTATTTAATTCAGGTAAGGACAGTTCTGACTGGTAAGAATGCCATTCTGGCTGCATTAGAACTGGCAGCACTGATGTATCAGAAAATATGGGCACTGCAGCTGTCCTGCAGCAGTGCCAAAGCAGAGGTGGTTTGTGCTGCACTGGTCAGCTGTCACCTTTGCTGTAGTTATGGGTTCCTCATTCATGCTGGTCTTGCAAGCCCCAAATGGGCAACTGCAGTGGCTTCTAGACTTCCTGGTGGTCCTTTAATGCCTTCTGGAGGATGTGCTAATTTTAGCACCGCCTGCAGTTATGATTGAGGAGGTGGCAAAGGGACTGGCATGGAACCAATGGTAAAAAGAGATGAATGTCCCAAATTTACTTTTTTCCAAATGTCTGTCTACTCCTCTGATTTGCCGCTCAGGTTAGTGAAAAAACAGTCTAAATGCATCATTTTAGTGGTTGTTGAAACAACACCTAATTGAGGCTGTAATTATAGTGTGTGGAAGGCAAAAGAAACTTCTTTTGCAAATAACACTTGGAAGATTAATCCAACATATATATGAAAGGCTATATTCTGTTTGCCTTGTCAGGCAAAGTGGAAGGTACTGGTGGCACAATCATTTTCTGACAGGATGTTGGAGCTGGTTTAATATAGGCTGACTAAAAAGAAAGACTTTTTCTTTTAAATTTATTTGCCACATGTTGATGGGGAAGTATTCATTTAGAGAATATGTCTAAAATTCTATCAAACACTTCAGTGCTTGAAGAAATAAAGAAAGAGGATCTTGACTTTCAATTTCATAATAATACAATATGAAGGCCAGATTGTAACTGTAGATGTTCATTTCAAATTTAAATATTTAGCATTTTCAGTTCTCTGTGAACACACAAAAATTTATTACATTAAGATGGAATTTAGATCTTTGACATGAAGCTGATATTTCCATAGAGTCAAAAATATCAAGCTGACATTATACTGTCTCATTTGATGACTTCCAAATGTCAGAGTGCAGTAACTTATTCATAGGGACCTCCATGTCTTGTGATAGTGTCAATTCAAAAGACATTTACATCGACTTTTTTATTTAAACATGTAAAATGGAATATGCAAAGTGGCAGAGGAGAAGGGGGAAAGACCGGGGCAAGGAAGTTCTTAATAATAGAATGAAGGCATTTCTAAGGCTAATTTCCACCCCAGCCTTCTTTCTGACAGCTGCCTGGCTGTGCTGCTCCCTCCCAGCATCTTCCTCCTCCCCTGCTCAGCCACTTCATAGTTCTTGTTATTCCAGCACAAGTTAGGGGGTTACAAATAGCAGGATATGCTCTCCTGAGAAGTAACCACCTCCAGCCCTTGCTTTTAAAAGGGATTTTCTAATAATAGAAGATACTGGATTATTTTGCCTGAGAGTTAATTGATGCCTATATAACTTAGGTCAAAGTTATAAGGTGCTTATATAGCTTGAGTTAAAAAATGTCAATATAACCTGATGTGTCTGTATAACCTGATATCAGTACAATCTAAATATTGACTTTTTATAGAATTATATATATAGAACCTGATATCTATACAACCTGAACCATAGCTTTTTATACCTATATAACCCGAATCATAACTTTTATAACTTGAATCATAACTTATATAACCTAATATAAATTACTTTTTATACAATGTAATTGCTAGTATATGGTTAAGTAGTTGCTTAATGCTGGTTAAACAAAAAAAGAAGAAAAAACTTGCCAGGTGGGTAGCTTTAGAGATAGGTAAGTATAGTACTAATGAAAAATTGGCAAGTGCAAAGCCAATTAGCCACAAAGCAAAGAATTTAGGCTGGTTAAGACCAGACAGACCAAGGAACACTGTAACTGTGCTCCAAAGACAAAGTTGGAAATCTCAGATGTGAAGACCGAAGCCTTCATCAAAGACCTGCATGTCCCCCGAACTGGGGAGATGCAAGCACAGTGCAAAAGAACTATCTAATAACCATGAGATCAAACTATGTGAATTAGTTCTGGTGCATATGTGATGGGTGTTATCACATAGTGATACTAAGGGATACTTACTGTATAACTATACCACAGCACTTGACAAAGGTGAGTGAGTTAGGAGGAGAAATCTCCCTCACCTCTAGCGCTGCAATAAACAAATTGCAGACACCAAGCTATGGGGATTTCTTTCCAGCTTTGGGCACCATCAGAATGGTTCTGTTGGCAGTGCACAACCTCGGTGTGAGGGCTGGTAGCAGGATTGTGGAGCCACAGCAGTTGATTATAAGAAACATTATTTTATATACTAGTAACTCTTTGTGCAGGGGTGTGTGCGGCTGCCATCCAGGCGTCGTGTAGAGCCCGAGGCCGAGCCGGCTCTTCCTCCCTGTGGGTCACATCGTCGCACAACGCTCCGCACCCTGCGACAGGGCCAGCCGGGCGGACACGGGGACACGGCGCGAACTCCTCGGGCTAGAACCGAACACGAGGACACGGCCGGACACGGGAACACGGCAGGACACGGGGACAGGGCGCGAACTGCTCGGGCCAAAGCCGGACACGGGGACAGCACAGCCCGGAGCGGCCATCTTGTTCTCTTCCCTGCGGCACGGGCCGGGCCGGCGGCGCCCCCTGGCGGCCGTGGTACAGGTCCCGCGGCCGGCAGGGGGCGCGGCGGCGCGCGGCGGCGGCCATGTCGGAGCTGGCGCGGGAGGAGCTGTCGGCGCTCGCCGCCATCTACTGCGAGCCGGGTGCCTGTGAGGTGCTGGCGGCCTCAGGTGACGCGGCCGCGCTCTCTGCCCCCAGCCCGGGCTCTCTCGCCTCGGCCCGGCCCGGCAGAGCCCCGGGAGGAAGCGCTGCGGGGCCGCTCACGGCAGGGCTCAGCCCCCGCGGCAGCACGGGCGCAGTCGCTCGCTGCTGTCGCTTGTCGCGGGTCCCGCCCCGCCGCGCTTGTGTGCTGCCGGCCTCGCTGGGCGCTTTTAGTTAGGGACCCTCACAGTGTCCTGCAGGCTCTGGGGGTGAGCCAGGGGCAGCGCTGGGAATGAGCGGGCTGGCTGCTCTCTAGGGAGATAAGCAGGTGAATCTTGTACGCGTTTACAAGACCAGGTATTTATCCGGTAATAGTGAGTAGGAGTACAGCTGTTGCAGTGCATGAGGAGCGTTGGGTCATCTCTGTATTTTTGTGGGATAAGCTAACAACCTGGGAACCCTGACCTGCCAGATGTTCTGCTGCTTCAGCAAGATGTGTACGGCTGTAGGTTTTATCGGGTACTGAGGCTGATGTGTCTGCCGTGGGTGGAATGGTCAGGTTTGTAGTACTTGCTCCCGTATGGGTGCTGTAGGCGAGGAATGCAGGGAGTGTAGATGTCTTGGCTTCTGCACCAGCCATGGTGGCCACTGATCAGAACATATTAAGAGATGGCTTTTATCCGTCTGTGCTGTACGGTACTGTGAAGATGCACCTTCAGCAATGGAAAATAAATCTCAGTAGTTCCAGTGTACAATAGCAGCTCTGTAAGGTTTAAATGCCAGGTAGGATATGCAAGTGTTGGTGTGTGTTCAGATCCAGACCATTAGTCCATTTTACTTAGTGCCTATCACAGATGTGACAACTCAGATATTGATGGAGAGATATACATATGCACATATATGCACACAGAATATGCCTGTATTGTGTACCACATGTCTCCGGTGTCTGTGAGCTACTGAAGAGTTCTGCCCAGCTCCCCAGCAGAATGATGGACAGGGAGCATCTTCCTGCTGGTTGGACTGCAGTGAAGTCCTGGGGAATGCTGCTAAGGATGGATGTAGTGGCCTGCTGTCAGATTTTGCCTGCACATGTATGTGTTCAGCCCTGAAGAACTGGGATTGATAAGGAAACTTTTTTAGTGTGAGGGTGACTGAGTGCTGGAGGCTGCTGAGAGAGCTTGTGGAGTCTCCCTCACTGGAGATATTCAGAATATCTACATATTGTCCTGGGCAGTTGTCCTGTTGTAGGTGACTGTGCTTGAGGGGAGCGGTTGGATGAAGGCATTAGTGTCTGCCAGGAGCACAATTAACCACCGTAATCTAAAACCAGAATTTTCTGTCTAGATACACAACACACCTCCTGCTCCAGTGAAGGCATGTAGTTCTGCCATTTAATTTTTTAAATTGGTATTTAGGGTTGTATTTTTAAAATTTGCTGAAATGTTTCAACTGAGCTTTAAGTGAAAAATATCAAGAATGTTATGTAGGGCATAGTTTGAAAAAGCAGTATCTAGGCTTATCAGATGTTAATTTTAAAAACGTGAGCATATCTGAACATTGCATATACACGTCTGTTCCTCCAAATCTGTTGAGAAATATAGGCACATTCTTCTCTGTGCTTCATATATGGAAAAATTTTGTGTTTATAAGTTACCAGAATCTAAAAGGTTTAAAAACCTTCCTGGACATCAAGTGAGGTGCCACAAGTGCACAGTGGTAATAGGCTATTTTATTTATATTGATCTTATGTGATCTTGAAGGGCCTTTAACCAGGCTATCGTAATGATATGGTAAGATCAGGTATGTTTGATTGGTTTATATGGTTTTCTGCTGGAACTGAAAATATTATTTTTCAACAATGATGATGGGTATTTTTCTTACTCTTGAATTTACTTGTTGGAGCTGCAGAATCTCTAGTCAGTGCACAATTAACTTTTGCTCCAGTCATTAGCTTACATTTGCTTTATCTCTTCAAACCATGTAAATTGTCATTGACAAATGATGCACAGACATAACTTCCAGGAAAAGTGTTATGTTATGCAATCTCTAAGACATTAAGAGTAATTTGTGTGTAGATCCATGGGATCAAAAAGGAAGCCATTGGGGATTCATGGTTTTGAGGAATGTAAAAGACCGCTTTTACAGGTCTCTTGGTATGGTAAAAGCTTTGGCTTTTTGGAATTTAACAATGAAGTATTCAGCATGTAAAATGTGTTTTTATCAGAACCCATGTGTGGATGAATTTAAATAAACTAATTACAGCATATCTTTTTTACCTTACGTATCTATTTGTAAAGATTAGTGTTACAGATAGAAATCCATAATTTAATTGTTAATCTGTTCTCTTTTGGTCTGTTCACCAAGCTTCCTATAAAAATATATTTAGATATTCTAAGCTTGTACGTTAGTTGGTGCCATTTTCTGAATTTAAAAATAGACTGCATGTGTTGCATAAAATGCCTTTGGGCAGGAGAGGAGGGGGATATCTGTCTGGTTGACATGGAACATAAGAAAAAATCTGAAGTATGCTAGAGCTAAATATACTGATAAGCATGCAGCTATGGGGGAAAATGAGTTAAAATGTATTGAGTTTAGCCTGATTAGCACATTAAATGCCAGCAGAACAGTCTTACCCAACCTTTTATTTCAGAAATAATCACCATGTTGCTGTGAAGACAACTCGGCCCTTGTAGCATGTGCAAACAAAGGAAGTATTTCTCTGGAGCCAGGTTGTGCAGAGTGCCGGTGGTTTGCTCTTTGTTCTGCCAGTGTCTGCAGCGCTGGTGCAGAAAATGGACGCTGCAAGGTTTAAATAAACTTTAGATGCTGTAGCCCTGCAAAGGTTTTGAACTGATTCTTTTAAAAGTAAGTCTGAAGCAGATGTAAATGAGCATGGCTGGGGTTTTCCTGATGGCTCAGGGTGATACACCTTGGGATGCAAGGCTGTTCTGCTTCCTTCAGATTAGTTCATCGCAAGGAAAGGTGTGAGATTTTTGTGGGTTTAAGAATAAGATCACTGCAGCAGGAGGCCCTTGTGAAAGGGGCAGGATTGGCCTGTTTGTCCCTCTGTTTCTTCTGAGTTGGTGAGATCTTTTGTGACAAGCTAGTGAAAATATCCTAGGAGGATTATCAGAAAGGTAACATGTTTTTCTGTCACTGTAATTAAGCTGGTGATAGAGTAGTATTTTTCAATTTATACAGGTTGTGCATTTTGAAGTCTCTTGGCAGCATGGTTTAAAACAAAGTGACTCATGGGCATTGCCCCATTCCACCAGATGCCAGCTGGCTGTGTACCTGGTGGGGCTGCCCTGAGGGGGGTGGCTGAGGGACATGGGGCAGCAGCACTGCCTGGTGCAGTGGTTGTGTGTGCAGGTGCCTCCATGGTGGCCAGGCGCGTGCTGGGAGCCCCAGGACATGCAGGGCAGGTTTTCTGCCTGTGTGTCTAATTATGTGTGCTGAGCCCAGCATAGTGGCAGAGGAGCTACCACTGCTGGGGCCCAGGAAGGAACATGGGTCAGGGCAGCAGAAAACAGAGATTAGGAATGGGAAGGCTTGAGGTCCTCCTCTGTAGCTACCGACCATGTGCAAGCATTTCTTCCAAGGCTGGTGTTTTTCTGAGGAATACATTTGTCTTGAAAATAGTCTGGAACCTTTGATAAGATCTTGGAGGATTGAAGACAAACTCCTCTTGGCAGGAAACGACTCTTTTGACATGTGGTGCCTATAAATACAGGCATGGTTGGATGTGATTTCTTTGTATTCACTGGAATTGCATCTACTGCTTTCACCACTGGATTTGACTTTTAGGTAGTGATTTTGGAAACTTCTTTATATTACTGCTAGAATTTGATTATTGGGTTTGGAGGGTTTACTGATTTTATTTTGTGGCTCCTCTGACCCTGAGAGTTTTTTGTATGACCCTGGAAGGAGGTTTGGGAACAAGCCCTTGGATAAGTTCTCTGAAATACTTCTGTCTATCCAAGTACTTTTTAGGTTCTCTCACTTTTTTAGTAGGTTTCAAATATAAAATCATACATTTTATATGATAGGCACTGTGAGAGGTTGGTTAGTGGCATCTGCAATACTAATCAAACATAATTTATCTGACTGTCATGTAAAGGAAGGTAAGGTAAGGTAGGGGGGAAAGAGTGCAAGTCACTTCAAAAGACCTGCTCTGAAACTCAGCTCTCCTCTCATCTGCCTTTCAAATCTGGCTTCTCCTGCCCTCATGGAGTGAATCAACATGACATTTTAGCAATTTTTGAAAGAAAAGGGGTGAAGTGTTTAGAATGCATCAAAGGGGTGAAGCAGAGAATATCTGAAGAAGGCAATCTTTTGTCTGATTGATACCCTCTTATTTCATGGCAGAGGAGTGAAAGTAGGTTAGGTCTTTGTCCGTGCTTTTCACTTGGTCAGGTTTTGTATTGTTTTTCTGTGAACCTTCTGGTTAAGAAGGTTTTATTTTATGAAATACTGTACATAACTTTCATATTAAGCATCTTTGATTTATCAGGATGACGTGGTGTTTAGCCTTCCCTGCTGCATACTGAGTGTGTCCTTTTCAATTTGAAACTAATTCTATTCTTAAGTCGACCTACAAGAGATTTTGAGCAGATATGAAGATATATAAACATACATTAATATGAGTACATGCATGTTTATATATGTAGTATCTAGGGTCAGGTGTCCAGCAGAGATGTTTTCCTTATGTCAGTCCAATTGTTGCAGAGGAGCTGGCAGAAAAGATTTAAGTGTATTTTCTCTGCAAGTTGTAGGGGACAAAGACTCTGACTTCTTTCTTTCCAAGTCTCTGCTTAATGAGGAACTGCTTTTGAATGATTGTCTTAAAAAATACGTGGTGCAAGTCTGTTTGCCTTGCATTAGTATTGATGTTAGAAGTCTTAGAGATTTCTTTAGGAGCAAACTTAGGGCAGTGCTGGGTCCATCCAGAAAAGTCTCTATTTTCAGTTGTCCTTGCTTTTCCTTGCTTTTGCTATTGAGCTGTGGAACCTGAGTTATGTGTTTGAGAGAGACAATTCTTTATTACTGGCTTGTCTAGACTTTGAAAGAGCCAAAAGATGTGAATGTTTTTTAGAATGTGTTAATAACTTTCCTTCTACGATATTATAGAAGTGTTTCATTTCAGGATTCCCTGCAGGTATAGCTTGAGCCATTGGTTGCAAGCCCCGACCCTGCAGGAAAAAAAACACCCCCTCTTATTTTATAGGAAATGTCAGTTATTTGAGTTGAATTGTTAAAGAAAATAACATGATTTAATGATATATATGTATTTCAACTTCAAGCAAACTATTAATGTTTATTTTTTTTTATATTTTCCAGAGACGCATGGAATCTCATTTAGAATTCAAATCAGTGTGAAAGAACTGCTGGATACAGATGTAGTTTTAAAGCTGTTATTTCATTTACCAGTCAATTACCCATCAGCTCTACCGGATATTTCTGTTACCTCAGACCAGCTTACAAGGGCCCAGTGTATGGATGTGAAAGAGAAATTATTTGAACAAGCAAAGAAGCATCTTTCTGAACCCATGGTACACGATCTGATTCTTTGGGTGCAGCAGCATCTTAAAGATGTCATTAAACAACCACCAACAGTTTGCAATGAAAAAACTACTTTGTCAAAAGGAACAGAAGGTGGTATCTGGATGCTCCTTTTGCATTTAGATCACATGAGAGCGAAGGCAAAATATGTGAAAACTGTGGAAAAATGGGCTTCAGATCTAAGGCTGACTGGAAGACTGATGTTCGTGGGCAAGATAATATTGATTCTTCTTCAGGGTGATAGGAGCAGCATTAAGGTGCAGGAACAATGAATGTTGACTAGTTCTATTGATTTACCACATAAACCTCCGTGTCTGAATATTTTGTGTGTGTTTTTCTAAGATTAACAATTTTGGAAGCAAATTGATCATTATGAGAGTAGGAAGACCCAGCAACTTTTTTCTTTGTTTAAGAAAAAGGTGTTCTGTTCTGTCTACACTAATACCTGTAGACCTGTGCCCTGTATGCTTTGCTTCCCACTGGATTTATACCCTCCTATCCCTTTATTTCCTGACCTTAATGTACCTAGAATAATTTTCCTGTATTTCTCAAATGCCCCAGAAAGTGGAAAAAAATTTTGGTGAGGAATTAATAACAGACATATTTCTAACTCATTGCTAACTGTCTGTTTCTTGGACTTAAAGCCACATGGTGCTCCTAGTGCATGCCTGGGCTTTGAAATTCTTGTCTGTGTGTAAAAGCTCACACTGCCTTAGGTGGGTTTTTGTAGTGATGTTGGAGGAGAATGTTTTGGCTTTTCTAACTCAGGTTCTCTTAATCAGTTAGGCCTGTTTAATTTAAAACTCATGAATAGTAGCATTTGTGCACTTCTTGGAATTTTTCGAAGTTTGATTGCCAAGTTCTAAAAAAAAGACTACATTTTGTGTGAGCTTTTGCATTTTACTAAACTTTGGAAATACTAAGTGACATTTAATATTTTGGGAATTTTTTTTTGTCATTTAGGAGTACTTGATTCTTCAGAAAACTTCTAAGGTAGATGTGGACTCAGGTGGAAAGAAATGCAAAGAGAAAATGATGAGAGTACTGTGTGAGACAGAAGTACAGTCACAGCATAAAAGGTATAATTTAGTACTGTTGTGGATAGAAAAGTAACAGAATTGATAATTACATTCTGACAAATCCAGGCATATTCATGACTTTCCCTTTTACAATGTAGGTTTCAGACGTTTGAAGTCAAAGAATATTCAACACCGCAGGAGCTACAAAAGGAATTTGAAACTTCAGGACTTACAGCTCTTTTCTCTGAATTTATGCCTTCTCTCTTGAAATAAAATTAAAAGATACCGCTGGACCTTTGACCAAAGCAGTAGTTGACTGCAGATGCTGATGGAAGGGCAAAACAATGTTGAAGCTTTTCTGCAAAAAATACCAGTATTATAGCAGCCAGTAGTAGTGCAGTTAATACATTAAGAAAAGATATTTTTTTACATTTTTGTATTAATAACTTTTTTCAAGCAGTGTGATGTTGATTGTGATAATTGCATGGCAAGCATAAGAGATTGGGAAGAAATAATATTGAAAAATAGTCTTCTATTCAGACTCTGTTTTATAGTTCCTGTTTTTCAATGTTCTGTTTCTTCTCTCTCATGGTTGAATTTGTTGATAATGGCCTGTTAGAAAGCATCATTAATTTTGCTTTGGAAGACTGTAGGAAGATATTTCCATAAGAAAACATAGCAAACACACATTTGAATATGTGAAGACAGCATATACTTAATATCCCTTAGGAGTTCATCTGCTAATTTTTCATCCTCCCTTTAATTGAGTATAAATGCTACATGGTTGATTTGAAGAAAAAGCTCATGTCACTTGGGGCATGAAAAAAAAAGTGTCTCTTTGAATATTAGTTTTTATTCTAAAATTTATAAGAGCACCCACTTGGAGGATTTAAATTGATAAAAAGCTGAGGTAAAACCAATTGTAGTATTTTCTTTGATAGTTTACAGATGTCTTTTTGCACTTTATGTGATTTTACTGTGTGTGCAGCTTAGATATCTTGATTCAATTAAACTGTTAGAGCAGTATATATACAGACTTCATTTTCTCATCTTTCAAGGCTTCTGCCAAGTTGTGTTTGTTTACTTGGGTTTTTTGGATTGGTCACTGGCCTTGGCCAACCTAGTAGTGATTTTTTTTATCAGTAGTCTGTGTTTTACTTCTGTATAGTGTTACAAATTATATGCATAATTTTATGAATTGTGCAAGTTCTGTTTACCTAGGGAGGATTATTTATTATGATTTTTAATATGTGTTCTTTGGTTTCTATTTTACCTGAAACCATTCTCTGACAAGACTAGATAAATTATCCAGCAGTAAAAACTTTGCAATCATGAGTTTCTCAGTAACTAGCACTGCCATTTGCCATTTCAATTTGCTTTAGCATGTAGCTAAACATGTGTTTTACTGCTCTCTAAAATTCAATCTCAGAAGCCAAGTGTGTATTCTGTAATTAAACAGATTTGTTCAATAAACTAATTAATTTCCATTGTACTGGGGGAAGACCAGTACAATTTGTTTAGTTCTGAAAGTGTGGTTTGGCAGATCATTATGTAAGATCTGATTTCCTGTTTCATGCTCAGACCATGAGATCATACCTCTTTCTTTATATATTCTAGAAAAGTGACTAGAGCAGACTAGGAAGATGTTTTACTGTTTGAGATACCAGATGCATAAAGAGTTGCAGATTGTTTGAAAGTTTGTGAAGTTTTTCAGGAGTTTGGTGATTTTCCTAATATAGAGTGTCTCAAATATGTATGTTGCATGTTATTTTTTGCACTGATGCTGATGTACTGAGATAGTAGCTAAGTTCTTAATGAGTCATTCATGTTTACCACACACAGTACTTCAGGCTCAGCAGAATAGAGACTGGGTTGAACAGGCTTTACAAGTCTGTTCTATATTGTTTTGAAATTACTTCCTTAGAAAAGGAAATCTAATTTTCTGACATTTTTACTGCATGTGAAGATGAATTCTTACTTTCACAAAGAAGAATAAAACAGAAGTATCTTTCAAATATTAAAATAACATGTATTTTAAATTTCAGTTTCCAGAATTGAGCTGTTCTCAGGTAAAATAACTGTTGAAAAATTATGTCAGTGCAGTATAAGGTTTTGAAAAGCTGCAGAGGGTCTGTCCTTACACCATGTGACAGATCTGACAAGTATCAAACTCAAGAAAAGGCCTATGCATGTACAGCTTAAGAAAACATAATTTTTCTTCAAAACTAGATGTTACAAGATTTTGCCAGATGCATTGTAAATCTGCTGGTGGTAGGAGTCAGGTTGAATGACATAGCTCCTTGTGGGATCTCAAAATGTGTGTGACTTCAAAAATAATTGCGGCGTAAGTTGTTGTGGTCATCTTTCTTGCAAGATTAGATGCAGACTTACTAAAGCTTTCCTCCCTACTAGAAAAGCAATTTGTGGTGTCAGTGGCTTCCATTTACACTTGAGTATAAACCCATGTATTACTTTGAGTTTTATTGTCTGATGCCTTCTTGGTCAACTGTTTGGCCAGGGCTGGCATTCTGCAACTCAAGCCAGTTAAGAAGAAACAGGGACAGTTGGGTAAGTTGCAGCTCTCTCCTGATCTGTGCTCATCTTCCTGCCAAATGAACTTCTTGTAAGAAGCTGTGTATCCGGAGATGGAAAATGCAGTTTATACAATGGATTTTTATCATAGCTGAATTTGTTATTTGCTAGCTCACACTGGACAAATCCACAAGTTCACTGTAGGAAAGGACTACAGTTTATAGCTTGGTTTGATGTGCTTCAGGAGAATTACAAATCTGATCAGCTTGATACAGTTCAGACAGAGAACATGAAAACTGATGTCAGTTTGATTCTGTTAAAGCAAATGCTTTTTCCTACCTATCAATCAGTAACTTATTTTGAAGGGTAGGACGGTATCTTCTGTTCAGACAAGTAAATAGTATTTTTAAAGGCTGCTCCTTTGGAAAGATGTTGCAGCTGTCTGTTAACTGATGGTTTGTTTGCATTCATTGTAAAAAGAGCTAGCCTGTGAGCCTCTGGGGCGCAAAAGTCATCAGAATGGGTCCTGTGGTGCATGTTCTGCCTTCCAAGGGAGCTGAAGCAGACATAGAAGAACAAAATGCACTCATACAGAAGAACAAGAAGCAGGGAAAAAAATGTATCTGTGTGTAAAAAGTTAGTGAAGTGTATGTACCTATTAGAATCTGACAGTTCAGTTGCAAGGAAGAAGAAATCCACAAATTAAAGGTGATTATCAAATTAGAGTTTAGCTTTCTTGTGGATATGGTGTCTTCTAACAGCATGCTCAGTAAAGCCTTGTTTCCTCTGGCCACGTGTGAGCTATAGCACATGTGGAGCCTTCCCTGCAGAGATACATTCCTGATGGTGTTCTCCAGGTGGGTTCCTCTGTGCCTGGTATTGATTGTGCATAAACTGATTATTGCTTCCGTGAATCTTTAAAGTATGAATAGCATTTTTTCACCTGTTAACTTTTTCGTCAAAGTTGTAGGTACTTGCCTTCTTTCAGGTTGTTAACCTCTTGTTTTAATTGAAATTACTTAAATCCAAAAGTTCTAGGAAAACTTTGTATTATAAATACACATGCTTCTGTATGGACAGCACAGATGTATAAACATAGTTTCCTTTAAAAATCAGGCTAAAATGAAAGATGTTGCAATAGGACTGACAACTTGATGAATCAAGTTTTTTAGGATAAAATTGAGGTTTGATTGGTCATTTTGAATAGCTTGGATTATAAAGTATGAAGAAAACAAAAAATAGGTTGAGGAAATAAGAACCATTCAGAGGAGGGAAATAAATGGGAAACATCACCAGTACTGGGAATTCATCTCATTTTCATACTTAGTCTAGTTAATTCCTGCCCCCACCACCCCTGAATTTGTTATTTGATGTTTCAGGGAGGATAGGACACAAAGAACTCATATGAAAATCCTTGACACAGTCAGTTAAAAATAACTAGAAGTAGATTTGATTGTTTTGTGAATAAGGCTGATTCTTGTAGTTTCGTAGTTACATCTCATTTTTCTATAAGAGCCTCTGTCTCTTCTTGTGTGAGTGACCCACAAGACCCATTTTGATTAGTATAAATTAGATGCAGAGGTACTTTGATGAGCCCTAAGAAACTCGGCTCATCAAAGGCTTTCGGCAGGAGCTGCCGGAAGCGCCGCCTTCCCGAGAGTGTCTGCATGGACCGGCCCGGAGACTCGCACGCCGTGCTGGTGTCTGCTGGGCCACGAATAACACGAGAGGAGTTCTTTGTATGGCATTCCCGTGGAGTTTATTGCTCTCACGTGAGAGGGAACCAGGAGCAAAGAACACAACAAAGGAGAGACCCGGGTTTTTTACTGCCAGGGCAGGGCGGAGCATCAGGACTGAGGGCCAGTGGGCTGAGATAGGGGATAAGGACTAATAGGGAACACAGGAACAGGGAACATTCTGAAACTGGAGTGGAGAGGAGGGATGACATAGCTCTAGGGCAGGGGCAGGGGGTGGCGTAACTGGGGTACATAAAACAATAAGGGACTGTGGGAGAATTATTCCTTAAACAGAGGTCACATCCCAGGGCGCCCCACTAACTGCGGCCCCTACCAACTCCTGGGATGCACCACTTCATAGAGGAAAAAATATTTTGTTTACGTTGTTTCTTTTAAAAATAGTTTAATAAACCCTACATATGGATGATTTAAAGCCTGGCGTCCCTTGATTTGTTCAGCTTTATCTCTGAGAATACAAACATAATCATGCTATAGTACATTTGAAATAAGATGATGAAATGTTACCCTCACTATATTTCTGCCAGAGTTTGAGACTGAAACTGCTTATATTATGAAATAGTGCAATTGCTAAAATCAGCTTTAATATATCTTATACTGGTACTAAACATTATCTTCCTGTCTTTTTGTGTATAACACATGCCAACACTGGCAGCACTCTGCTATGGTTTTATATTTTGTGTGTATACCTAATTTTTGTTATCTTGTGCAAGAGTTATGATTATTTATATTCTTAAATATAGACATAAATGGAACTTGGAATAGAAATATGCTGATAGCATTTTGCAGCTATTGTTCTGTGCCATGTTCATATATTGGCTTTAAAATTAGTTTGTGTTGTCTAACTTCAAAGTATTAACTTCCAGTGAAGAGTACTCTTCAGGGTGCCAGAAAAATTTGCCTAAAAGACATTAATTTAAGGAATTATTTGGACTCTAAAGATGAATCCCTTAATGTTTTGAGTTAATTATGCACTCACATGCTTTAATTTTATGCTAATAACGTGGCAACTGCTGCACTTTTGAATTTTCTTTGTGTTTCTTAATGTGATACCAGTAATCAGTTTGTATCCTGTGTTAGAACATAGCTGATCATGGAATTTGGGTCAATATTTTATTAGTATTTCTCACTGTAAATATTTATGACTCTTTATATGTATACACTGTTGCCTCTTATAACTTGATTGCAAAGCATTATTTTAGGATGAGACTTGTTAGAAATGGTCTCTGCATGAGAACAGTAACTCTACTTTTCCTGTTGTCAGCTTTTACATTCCTGCAGCTATGGGAGGCTGTCCCATGGTCAGAGTTTTCTGGAGCTGAGCTTAACAGGCCAACCCAGTGTGTCACACTAGATCTCAGTGCCAGCTGGGTGGAGTCAGGGTGCTCTCCAGGCCTTTGTGGGGTCTCCTTTGACAACACCTAATTGCCACTGAAGGGATTAGCTGGATATTTCTTGAACTTTCAGTAGAGAATCGATGGAGTGAATTCCACCAATGCAGAAGGTGGATGGTTGGCTGCTGCTTGATCTGATCTTGACCTCAGGAAAACTCTCTGGTACTCCTTTTATGTTAGTGCCACAGAGAGTAATAAGCTGAAGTTTATACATGTTCTAATCCCAGGGAACACTGCACAGCAAAATCAGTGCTATGCTTTAAAGACTGAAGGTGGTAAACTCAATGTACTTTGAACGTTTTTTAGTTGTACCTAGAAAAAAGACCAAAATGGTTTTGTTGGTCTCTGATCAGTCACTCATCTGTAGTGGTATACAGAGGCAGGGTCCATTTTTATGGGAGATGGTGCTATGACTACCTTTCAGTCAAGATAAAATAAAAAGCAGTTCTGTTTTAAAGTAAAATAACTGAGTTTCTTGTGAGAATGCTGTCCACATGAGATGCTGAACAGAAGCTGAGCTGTATGGATTGAACTGTGCCAGAGGCTGATTTTTATTTGGTGGAAGTGGAGGTGTTAGAAAGGAACAGACGGCAATAAAAACACTGGTGATGTGGCGCTCAGAAAAGCCAAAAGAAAGGGGGTTTTGCATTGATTTCTCTCTGTAAAGAAGTTTGGGAGTATAAGCAAGGAAGTTGCTAGTGTATCCAAGCTTCAAGTAAAAATTCTGAAATAAATATGCAGGTTCATTGTCATTTTCTCTTTTTAGCAGAAACAGTGTATAGAACTGAGAACAAGTAGTGGAAGTTTGCATGAATATAGAAATGACAAATCGCACTTAAGAGCTGTAGGCTGTCCATGAAGGAATTAGCGCAGTTCTTAGAAATTGTCCTCAAATGACTCAGAAATGACAGAGACTATGAGAGGTAACATACTCCAGAAGTCTCATGACTTGAAGCCAGGCTATTGTGGCTCTGAGTGTTTGGGAAGATTGATTGAAGAGGTGACCAGCAGCTCCCAGGAAAAGATTTTCTACAAAATTGGGGCATTCTGGAAAGAAAGGGCTAAGGGGTTTGACAAATCACTTTTGGGGAAAAAGGATTCTGTTTATTTGTGGAATCAGAAAATACAGGTAAGTGCTTAATTTTTACTAGATTTTAAATGCATTGATACTGTAGACACCTGATAATGGAGATTTTAGATGGTCCTTGCTCAAATAGTGTCTAGTGTCTTGGGAACCTGATGTATTTCAGTTCCACATCAATTAAGAAGATTTTTGGGTGATATTGGTGGTCAGTGGCAAAAAGATTTAAGTACTGCAAACCCATTCTGGATCAAGGATTTGCTATGGAATTAAGAAACAGCTTTTAACTATTAATTAGATAAGGTATATCTACTAAGAGCAAAAACAGGAGAGAAAGAAAACACTCTACTGGAATAGCTACAATAGATCCAGAAAGTCATGTTTCTGAGGTAGTGGTGTGGTAAAGGAGAACTTTAGGGTTACTCTTACATTGGCAAGGAGCCAAATGCTGTAAATGCAGCTGGGTGTGGGGGTATCAGAGTTTCTGGGCTGTACAGTGCTTGGCACAGTATGTATGTCTTCTCTGCCAGCATTGCACCAGATTTCTTTATTTCTCCCCCTTTAATTTTTGAATTTATTTGAAGGCAGCTGCAGGAAGGGAGATGACAGTTGCTTGCTATGAATTCTGTTCTTGTGATACTAAAAGATGCCACAGGTTTCCTTCTGACTAATTTTGAAGAAGCAGGGGAATGCTTTTTAAAACAAATAAAGGAACAGAGATGAAATCTCAGGAGATGCTAGTAATTTACATACTGGAGCTGAGAAAAAGAAGATTTCACAAGAAGAAGAGTCATAAAGCAGATCAGGTATAAAGATATCCCCCCATTGGTCCAGAATTGCCATCTCTCCAAGCTCTGGCAGAAGCTGATGTTAGTGGTTAGCAGAGGAGAAAGGATATTTCTACTCAGTAGTGCCTGATTGCTGGCACTCAAGTGTTTTTTGTGCTGGAAGACTGGGGACAGCTGAAGGCAAAGCTTGGAAGCGAGGCAGCACGCTGACATTTTTTAGGGTCTCAGCTTTTCAACAGTCATGGAAGCTGCGCTACTCACTGTGTAACACTGTCAGTAATATCCACAGGAGCTCTGGTACTGGCTCTTATTTAACTGATCAAATCTATTAGAAAAGGTAACACAATTAAAATTGTGTAATCATTCCCAAAGAGGGGTGGTGATTGTAGAGGGTGAAACTGTTCAGTACTGGAGAACACTGGTTTTTGAAAGCTTGGTCGTTTTTAGCAGCTAGGACAATGAAAAGCTAATCCCTGGGATTTTTTTGCATGGTTCTTAGCAATAACTGTGAAAAAAAGGGTAAAAAGCATTGATTCTTGCTTATGTAATTATGTATTTTTTTTCTAGAAATTCATTGCTAATTTGAAACAAATGAGTTGTGGATAATTGTTTATCAGCAGAAGTTTTCCTTTAGGTAGAATGTGAGAGAGTTCTATGAGAAATGTTAACTGTTAGGTTTCTTCTGAATCTGAAGTAGGAATGAGTTACAGCTCCCTAAAAATGTCTTATTAACATCAAATCATTAAAGCACTGCAACAAGCACTAGAAAATTTCAGCTGCTGTGGAATAAACTACAGCAGAAAGTTGTGAGTGTGACCCCTGTTATTCAGTATTTTGCAGGGACCCTTGGGACTAGCAGCAAGGAGGGGTCAGAATTTTCTGAATAGTAATAAGAATTTTCTTTTTTCTCAGCCAGCAGCCAGTTTTCATTTATCCCAATTTTCTGACAGCAGAAAGAAAAAGGATATACTTCTGGAATACCAGGAAGGGGGTAACAATTTAACAAATCTGTAGGCCTCATTCATAAGTTTCAAAACCAAACCACAAGCAAACTCCAGAACAGTCTGGGAGAAGATTACTTTCGTGGTAAAATATAGCTTGTGGCAATCTGAAATGATAGCTTTTGGGTTGTGCACAGGTAAGGGGTGCTTTTTGGTTTGGTTTAATTCTTTTTTTCCTGTTAAAGCCAGAAGGTATGCTGGAATGTGCTGAAACATTTGAGCAAGAAGAAATAACCTGCAGTAAACCTCAGGTCGTCACTCACGGTCCAACACGATGTGAGTTGTTCCAAAGGTTTGCTGAGGAATGCATTCAGTGCAGGGAGCTCTGGGTGAGCCGAGCCCCAGGAAAGGCTCTGGGTGAGCCCAATCCGGAGCAGCTGACACTTGGCAGCACAAAGGGCCCTTGACGTGTGGCACAGCCGGGGACTGGACACTCAGGGACGTGGCAGGAGCCCACGGCTCCCGGGCTTTCCCACCCTTGGGTTGCGACGGGATAAAAGCCCTGGCGCTCCTTTGTTCCGCGTCCCTCCTGGGAGGCACCAGCTCCGCTGTTACTTTGTTATTTAGTTATTGCACGGCGATGAAATCGTGTTCAGGAGCAGGGCGTCTGAGGCTGTGCCCTGGGACTGCTGGCTGTGACTGGGGTACGGAAGCGTGGGGTGACGAGTGTGGGAGCGCAGCTGGGGAGGGGCCGCAGCCCCAGCTCCGGGGGTGCGGGAGGGGCTGCTGAGTCCTGGACGGTCCGACAGGGAAGCTTCCTTAACAACAGGATACAAAGTAAGAAGGGTGGATGTTGCACTGATAAACCAAAGGCTGAAGTTCTTCGGAGAACGGGAAGCTTTGGCAATTCTGGAGGATCATTACACAGTATGGTAAAAATCAGAAATGTGCAGTGGTTAACGTTGCTCCATTTGGTTTCACAACCCCTTGTGTAGTGAATGCAGAAAGAAGGGTAATTAAAGGGCTGGTGATTCTTAATTATAAATTAATTATTAATTATAATTAAAGGTATAGTGATTGACTTATGATGGCATCATCCTAAGGTTTTTAGTGATGACGTTTCATTTCCCTGGAAAGCTATAGCTGACCTGGTAAAGCCACTGCTTGCCATGGAGGGTGCTTGTGGTCAGCACAGGCTGGGTGTTACTTCAGAGTTTCCATTTGCCAATGATGACCTAGAGAAGAGAGCCACGGTTTGCGTGTTCCAGGAGCAGGCACATGCTGCGAGCCACGTTCTCCTGGGCTTTCTCCTGCAGTTTGTGTTGGTGCAGCTGCTGGCTGAAGGGGCCCCAGATGGGCAGGATGTCACTCTGGCTGGCCACAGAACTGAGGAAATGGCTCTGGCAGCTGGGGCTGGAAGAAGCAGGAGAGCGGTGTCCTTTCTGTCGAGGCAAAGGGAGCAGAGGCTGTTCCCAGCAGTGGTTGTTCCTGGCCACCTTGTGACAGGCACAAGGGGTTAGGTGGGTATCAGAGCTGGTTTAGGCTGTGTGAGAGCTGGTACTGACAGTGCCTGTGGGGACATCTGGCTGTCACCCCACATACATTATATGCCATGTTGTCCTGTCGACTGTCCAAGTTACAGTGGGTGGGTTTGTGCATATGGGCATTTCTCACTCTGACACAAGGGACTGTCTTGCAGTTGTGAGGATGGGAAGACCTTAATTCCAGAGCTTTGTACTACAAAACACCATCCTTTTGTCTTTTTACCATGAAATGTCTTTCCATTTGTAAGTAGAACAAAAATAACTGAATAGTGAAAGTCAACTAGACAGCAAACTTTCTTCAGCATGGGATGCAACTGTCAATCTGTCACTTATAGAAATGGAACAATAATTGTTGTTCCTCTTCAGAAGTGTAGTTTATGCAGTTTCTATAAAGGCATATTATTTGTGCAGTGCAAAGAAAATTCTTTTTTCCTATCTGAAACCAATTTTATGTTAACTGATGAAACCATTAGAAGATACTGAGCCCAGTATGAATCCCTTTGGTGGAATACACAATGTGGAGGAGTGGCTTATCTCACAAAATGTCTGCCTCCATTTTGGAGGTAATGAGTTTTTTATTTTTTCACTTTCTTAATAATAGAGGAAGAGAGAGGGATAGATCTGCTAGAATACTCTCCTTATCTTTGCAGCCTATGGTCTCATGGAGAGGAATAGCTGAGAGTTGAAAGGGGAAAAATTCTGACTATTGTGCTTTCCCTGAGATAAGAAATATTTTAGAATCCCTTGTCTCATGCATGAAGCCTGGTAAAAGGGTTCCATATTAACATATGGAAGAGTTTTTGGGGAAAACCAGATCATAGCCTCAGGAGTCTGCTTTTGACTCTTGGTTTGTCTGGGTGTTTTATATGTCTTTGAAAATGAATGTTAAAAGGGGGACTATGAGCCACACAAGCTGAGATTGCTGCATTGACCTCAAGAGGTGAAAGCACAATTGAAAAGGTCTGTTTTAAATGTTTAAGGAATTAATAATTGCTGAAAAGTGCAGATACTAGAAGAACAAGCATCTTATATGCCATGTACAGACAGATCTGGCACTCATGGGAGACATTTGTGACAACAATCTTCCAGTGGGTGACATTTATGTACATGATAAAGAGACAAGACCTCTTTATGTAAAATTTACAATGAGCTTTCTAATGTCATCAGTTTTTTTGGCTTACAAAATTGCCTCTCTTATAAAATTAACTCTTCACATTCAGCCATTGGGCTTTGGGAGGTGTGGAGAACAACCCCCGTGTGTGTGCGGCAGTGGGTGCACCGGGCAGCTGGGGACCCACAGAGACACAGGACAGGATGCTGCTGGCATGGGCACGTGGCAGTCAAAATGGCTCTGGGCAACAGCTGCTGCTGTTAGTCTGAGTGTGGCAAAATTGATGTTCAGCCTGGAGGAGACTGAGGTGAGATCTGTAATTGCAGTTACAGCTTCCCCACGGGGAGAAGATGAGGGGCAGACACTGATCTCTTCTCCATGGTGATAGTGACAAGACCCAAAGTTGTGTCAGAGAAGATTTAGGTTGGATATCAGAAAGAGGTTCTTCACCCAGAGGGTAGTCAAACACTGGAACAGGCTCCCCAGGGCAGTGGTCACAGCACCAGCCTGGCAGAGGTCAAGAAGCATTTGGACAATGCTCTCAGGCACATGGGGTGACTCTTGGGGATGGTGCTGTGCTGGACCAGGAGTTGGACCTGATGACTCTGTGGATCCCTTCCAACTCAGGATATTTTATGGTTCTATGAAAGTGCATCATTACCCTTGATTTTTCCTGAAACTGGATTTGAGAGTTGGGAAGACACTTTTTAGATAGGAGCCAGCAAAGTAATACAAAATAGAGAAGAAATAGAGTCGAAATACTAAATGAGGGAGGAGGAAAAAGACATTGGACTAGAAACTGATGCTAAAACCAGTGTGAGGGAAGGGAGCAGAGAGTGCCAGACAGAGCAGTGTGTTAGAGCAGAAACAGAAAGTGTGAGTGGAGACCACAGGCTGCAGCGAGGCTTCTGTGAGTCTCCCTGCAGCCTCCTCTGAGCAGTGTCACTGATGCCTCTTGGTCTCACAACCGCTGTAAACTCCAAGTGTAGCCACTGACTGCTTGGATCCCTTGTTGGAGCAGGTGGATTCTACATGATGGAGATCAAGAGAATACAATGTGTACTGACTTTAATTAAACTGGGAATTGTGTCTTGTGATGAGAACCCTAGTGAGAGGTTTGTGGCATTGTTCACCCAGAATGCTTTCTCATTTTCAATATATGAATTGGTAGTCACTTTCACTAGAAAGCCATAAGCATTGTGTCTCTTGAAAGCAACAATATTCTATCATCTCTCAAACCCTTTCAACAAATGAAACCCAGTAATAGCCAGAGCTGCCCAATCTGAATTAATTTTATTTGTATGCTAAAATTTTTTTTTGGGTGATAGACAAAGCTTTGAATTCAGCAATCTCCTGATATTTTTAAATAACTTTATACTTCAAAAGCAAGTCTTTTGTTTTAGGATATTGTAGGTGACACCTTTGTGGGGATTTGAAGGATCCTTTGTAGGATGCATGCTTTTGTCCAGCCTTTCTGTATGGAAAAGATGATACATACAGGGAGGCTACATTTTGCTGAACAATGCTGTGAAAGGACAGTTTTGGCTTGAGAAATCCAAGGAGGTGAATGGATAGCTCTGGGGAAGCGATGGCCCCATGGGGGGCTCTGACCATATGCTTTGGTTGGTTGTGATCTCACTTTACAAGTTTTATCCTGTTTAATATGGCAGAAGTATGTTCAGGAGGTTTATGGTGTGGATGTGTGCTCTTCCTTTCTCAAAAAACTTTGCCTTCTTGCTGAGCCTGCTGTGTCCCTGGTTTAAAGCAGAATAAGCTGCATTGTGCTAAGAAGTTTACTAAACCACTCAGATACTGTCTTAGATGTGCCAGCCTGCAGTGCATCAGAATATTTTGATAAGCATCATGTCTCCTTGGAAACTACTACTTAGCAGTAACTTGACGCTACATTTGGAGTGTTATGATTAATTTAAGCACTGCTTCTGCACAGACACATGGTATGGGTCTCCTCCTACAGAAGTGCAGAGTCTTGTTGAGCTTATCAGAACAGCTCGTGTATTCCAAAGTGTCCCTGTGGGGTTTAGGAGCTCTTTGAATCTCTTCAGGCTCTGCTTTAAGCTTGTTGGTTATAAATCTTACTTGTTATTCTTAGGTATATTTTAGGAGGCTGTTGTCTATTATTTGTCTGATATTTTAAAAACATTTCTAAAAACTCTACATCCGCAGTTGTGAATAAATATAAAGCTCCTTCTGAGGCCATTAAATAGTATTTTAATTAGGCTGGCAAAATTGCTTTTGGCTTGTCTTTAAAGTCTTTAGTATCTTATTTCTATTAACAAAATGGTAATCAAGATTAAATTCTAAAATGTAACCAAAGTAGGTCATATTTTTATTAACTGGAGATAGATAATGAATGTGCCCTATATAAAGATTTGGATTAAATCTTCTGAGATGCTGAAGATAGTGTTTTAATTAAGGTAATCCTTATTGCATCTAGCCAACACTATTGCTGCGTAGGAATTTAAGATCTCAGCCATGAATATTAGTGCATTACCTCAACGAATCTAATAGAGATTTAATACTTGTATTTGAAGTAGCGATCTGTTATAAATTAAAAGCATTTGAATAATAAATTTAAATCATGTTATTGTTTGCAGAGTTTTGTATAATTAAGGAATGCATTCAACACATTCATTAATGTTTTGTAGTTTCTATAGTGCTAAGAAGATGTGCTTTGTTGTTGCTCTTAAACAAGTTGTTTTCACCTGCTTATAATATAGAGAAGACAAGCTTTTGCAGAAGTGTTATATACACGTGCTAAGTATCTTCCTAATCCCCCAGGTATTTGGGACACTTGGCATAAAGGATGGGACTATGTACACTATCCTACTGAATGCTAGAGTGAGGTTTGCCAAAGAATGTCTTAAAATTAGAATAATAATATAAATATTAGTATAGAATAAAAATAAAATAATGCTTTGAAATCCTTTTAAAAGTTGACAGAAGGGTTACTGATTTGCACTGTAAGTTGCAGTGTATGAAGATTTGGCCTGTGGTACTGGCAAAACGACTGCACTTGATGTCTTTCAAACCAAGATACTTGATGCAGTACATTGTAGTCTCCCAGTATAGATGTGTATGCAAACACAACACTCATCTGATTTCAGCGAGAATTAGCTTAGAAGTGCAGGCAATTTCTATGTATTAAATGACATAACTGGAGACTTTTTTGCTGCATACATTCTCAGCATCTCTTTTCCGTGAAGAAATGGCTATTGCTGTGATTTCTAGGTTGCATTTCTGAACTCTGCTGTGTATCAATCCATAGGAGTTACAGCTCAAAGCGAAGCAGGCAGACATTTCTCACGCAGCACTTTGCTCTCAGTGTGCACCTGGAGTTTGAGTAGCAGCTCTTATAGTACCCTGCTCTGAGTCAGGAGAAATGCTAATTTTTGAACTCAGCTTAGCCTAAGAAGTACCAGTTGGAGTGTGCTGAGGTCCTGTCTGTCTCAGCACTTGTTCCCTGTAAGCAGCCGATGGGATGCTTGTTGAACAAGGGTAAAGAATGGGCAGGATCTGCAGAAAGGCCCCTCCCTGGTCCATGTTGTTTTGGTTTTTTACTTGCACTGGCTTCTCCTGAGGAGACCATCTATCACTTAGAGTAGGTGATGTACAGGGACTTTCTGGCCATGTTACCCACAGAGCCTCACTCCCCACAGGGAGGGAAGAATGTGGCAGCAAATCTGCCCACTTCTTCCATTAAAAACTCCCCCTGTGCTGATATTGCTACCATTGTGCCAGATCTTTCCATTTCACATGGTGGGATGCACTGAAGAGTCAAAGCAGTTTTGGATGTGCTTTGTCGAGTTCCTATAGGGGTAGGGATTTCCTCACCTCTTATAATTCTTCATGAGGGAAAACTGTACTGATATTCAAACTTTAATTTTGTTTGCATAAATGTAACCCTGCTGCTCCTTTGGGAAGCATGCTGCACAATTCTCATCTCTTGGCATTTATGGCCATCAGAAACAGTATTTTTCTTGCTCGCAAATGAAAAGCAAATCAATGGGAAGATCATAAAGATTATCTTTATTAGCTTTCTCCCTGCATAACTCCACAACCATAAAATAATGTCCTATAAATTAACATTGTTCTATAAATTAATGTAAAAGAATGTTCCTCTTAGGAGTTTCCTGTTATATGCAGTTAAGTAATATTAATATTTTATTTATGTTAAGTCACTGAATATAACATATTCTTGCTCTCTGTAGATGACAACTACTAGAGTAGTCACAGATGAATATCTCTCTTTTGGGATGGATAATTTTTGCTATCCTTGGTCTGATGTTCTGTTTTGTGGTTTAGTGAGGAATACAAAGAGAAGCCAGGACTACGTAGTCCAGCAGGACAAGCTTATTTAGGCTCTTCACTAACTGTTAATATTTACTATTTGTTACAGATATTGTCCTTTAAATTGGTAATTGATATATAAACTTTACACTAATTTACACTCTTTGTTTTTGGCACCATTGGTTGGAAAATTACAACCTTTCCTATGTTTGTTATACTTTGGATTATGGTTGCAGTGATTCTGCCTCTCTCCTCTATTTTAGCGTTCCCTAGATTGGTGCTGAAAATTACATGTTATTTTTTCCTCCTTCATAAAGCCATGTCACAGAAGTAGAAAGACCTCAGCTATTGAGATCAAAGGTCACTCAACTTTGCTGGATAGCATGGCATAAAGTTTGGCCATGATGAATGGTGCCAGGACTCGAAATAGAAGTAGCAAGTCTAAGAGCATGAGTCACTGTACTAGGTCTTCATGTCTGCAGAAAATTTGTGTGAACTGCTGGCTGAAAGCATTGACAATTTTCCATTAGTAATGAATTACAGTAGTAATTTCATTAATTTCTTCACCTCAGTCAGGATATGTTAGTAGAAGTTGCTTAACCAAGCATCAGAGGAGCCATTGCCGTTAACCTTTAGTCCTTTGCTGTGTAACCAGGACCAGTTAAGAAGTAAATTAGTGTAGCATTCCTTTTAAAAAAATGACTTTAGATAAGCAGTGGACATAATTTTTGCCTGTTTTTAATTTAATAGCAGGTTTATGGTTTTATGCAAAACCATTCACATTACAGCTGACCCTCTGGGAACTGGGCTTTTTCGTGTGTGTAATTTGGTGTCTTTAATAATCTGCTGTCTGTTAAATCCAGCACAGGCTTGATTAATGAATTGTGATGAACCGATGCATTAATTTACAGGTTTGGTCTAATACCCTAAAAGGCTACATCAGTGCTTCCAGTTAGTAATGTTAATAAACTTAAAAGAAAAAGCAATGTGAGGAGGGGTAAGGGAAGGTAGTATGTGGCAAGTTTTGTCTTTATTTAAGCTTTTATGTCTGCAGCTACTTTTCTTACAAGAGAACTGCAAAAGCCCTTGACAACAGACAACATCAAATGGAGAACAGCATAGTAGTGTTTGAAAAGACTGTAGAATTTCTAAAGCTGTCTGTGTTCTATAGTCAAATATTTTTTTCTGTGCTGAAAGTCCATATTCAACATAGGTTTTCATGCTGTTTTTCTAAATACTGTGTAATAGTTTTGAAAGCCGTTGCTGTTAAATCTGTGTCTGAAACACAATCTTGAATATGAATTTCTCAGAAAAGTCACTCCAGAAGCCTGGCAGATGATAGGTAGATGTGCATATAAGGAGGCATATGCATGAGAATGGTTGGTATTTGACATTGACAAAATTGGCTATGATGAGCAACTCATTTCTAAGATGATATTGAAGTTTTAAGATGAGCCTTTTGAAGACTCTAAATAAATCTACAAGTTAAATTGCAAAATTTTTTTCTGTTCCATTTTTTAAAAAAATCCTTCGTCTATTGCATGTAATGATTCCAAAGAGTAGAGTGTATTTTGTTCAGTCTCAAAAGAACTGGTACATCGAGGAAGAGTAACTGAATTTATTTATTTTTAATTGAGAAAGTAGGGTTTGGGAATGGGATAGTAATATAGTGTGAAGATTTTAGGGTGGTGTAAAAAAAGTATGAAATTTTGTCTTTGATGCTGAGCCTTTAGATCTTGAAAACATCTTAAAACAGCATATAAGTTCAAAGAAGGAGCTGTGTGTCCTCTCTCCTTGGATAATAGCTCACTGTGCTGGAGCTCAGACTTCTTCAAATTACAATTCAAGCCTTGACTTGTTCTGATAAATATAATCTAAGAATTATTATTTTAGACATTGATGTATCCATCTTTCTGTCTATTAAAATATAGCATGACGTTTAAAGCCCATTTTAGCAATCATGCCTCAGGCATTGTCTTTCTAGTGGGGCACAGGAATTTTCACTTGTCCTTGAGATAAATGACACTGGTATAGACTTGGCATCTCTTAAGTCTTTCTTCGGCATCCATGGCACCAAAGTATTGCTGGAAACATTGGAATGAGACAGAGAAATAACACTGTTTAGACTGAATACAATAAATTCCCCCTGTTTCTGTTGCTTCTTTCACTACCTTAGTGGTAGGGAGAGAATAATTTCTGCTACATCTTGGCTATTTTAATAGGATTCAGAATGCATGATCACATTAGATACTGTACCTGAGGCAATCTGTGTTTAGACTGGTGATAATTACATGCAAAAGTCATTCAACAATGAGGCAATTAATGCTTATGAACTTTAATAAAGTCAGCTGTCAGCAATAGATACTGCTGGCAAGTTTCCTAATCCTATATTTATAATACTTTGAAATTCCCTTCTGTTCTATTCTATAATGCATTTCTGTTTAATGTGTTAAAAAAAACCACCAGAAACTATTGCCAGCAACATATTTATATATGGCACAAATATGAACAAAGAGGTCAGAAGTCAGCCTGCTTACCAGATTTACTGCAGTGATTGGTATTTACCAAAGATGATGATAGACAGAACAAGGCAAATCCTCGAACTCTCTCAGCAGAGGAAAGGGAAAGAATGAGATAAGGAATGCAGGGCTTACATTTCCCCTCACTGTTGATTAACAAGTATTAAATTATGCTTAATATCAGATGTAGGCAGGTAATTGTAATGTGGTGTCAGTGTAAATTAGAAGATCAAGCCAGTTAGTGTCTGGGATTTGTAAAATTCTGGAATCTTTGTCTTTTGCTGCAGAGACATACTTTTGTGAATTTCTCTGTTATCCTAATTGGTTATATGAGTAGATTAATTTTATCATTGGAAAATTCCATTTTAAAGCCACTATTCTTTGGAACAGAAAGCAGAAAGTGACTCCCAAGCTTTTTTGCCTTTCCAGCACAGGTAGCTATGAAATTGCAAGGAGTGGCTGATGAAGGAATGAAATGTCCTCCTCATTAAACTTTATTGAACATTACAAAGGCAATGCAGACCTGTGTGCCTCTTCCTGGAGATCAGCTTCTTTGGTGGGCTGCAGTTCAGGAATCACTGCTCTGACATGAGGAAGATGGAAAATATGGAAAAACCTGCCACAGGGTACAGATGAAATAGCTAACACAAGGGTATGGAGCCTCCTGGGAAGTGATATAAAAAGTCTAAATATGGGAGTAGTTTTAAAATGGCAGAAATATAATTTGTCTTTTCCTAATCCAGTAGAATTAATATAAATCATGTGCCATTGTAGAGCTGTTGTGTGTTAGATTTAGGGCATGAGCTTGCTCTGGGTCTCCTGGAAGTGCTGTTCTAACAGGAGCACTGTCACTGTTTTTGTCAGAAGCTTTCTCCCCCATTTTAGGAATGCAATGGGAAACAGCAGCGAGGTGTTCTTCCTCCTTGTATGTTTTCTTATTGATATAAAGGCATTATCTCTAAGGCCAGAGATGGCCAGAGGGAATATCCCTGTAGGTGTATATGTTCTTCTCCTTTTCCCTGGTGGCTGTGATGAGACCCCTTGCCTGGATGCACTGGAAAAGCCAATGTGACTCTTTTCATTCTTTTCCTTTATCTACCTGGAGCAAGAGCAGTGTTGGCTATACCACAGGGCAGTGAGCACCTGTTAAATACAGGTTCAGTAGCTGAAATTAAATGACTTAGTACTTTCTATTTTAGCTGTTGTACTATGTTAATCAGTAAAAAATATACACAACTGAGGAAAATCTGTTTATGGTTGCTGAAAGAGCATTGTGGTGAGCGTTAAGGTTACAGATGATGGTTCATGTGTGTTAAGTCTTTGGTTTCAGTTAGAAAACTCCTGCTATTTGGGATGAGGTTAAGTTTCTAGGGTGAGGCTGGAGATGAATCACAGCTGGATTTTAGCTTTTGGCTTTAACATCTACAATCTCTATTCAGCAGCTGATAGAAAGATCATATTGTACTATATAAACTGTACAAAATTCCTGCTGTTTTAACCTGAAAATATATGATAGAAAGGTTGAGAGTTGGAAATGGAAAATGTAATGGAAAATGTTTGTCTTGAAGTGTTGGCGGCAACCTGCAGCAAAGCCCCAGCAGGAGACAGGTGAGAGACAGAAGAGGATCACCTGGGTCTCTCTGACCATGGAAAATGTCTGGTTTGGCCTGTGTGGCTTAGGCTGCCTGTGTCCTTCAGGAGTGAAAGTAGAAAGGAGAGAGGAAACTGAGACAGGGACTCTAAGGACAGTGGAGAGATTGGGGCCTTGGCACAGGGAGAAAGAAAGACACAGGCAGTGGGGACTTGGAGGAGAGGTGGTGGTGAAGAAAGAAGTTAATGATGTAAAAAAAAATGGGGTTGGGGTTCACCTCTTTCCCTGCTTGTGCTGAAACAGGTGACAGCAGAGTGGAGTGGCTTTTACTTGCTAGTTAGATCTGTAAAGCATTGAAACATCTGTTACACTGTGTAATGACTCCTTGAATTGCTTAGGCACTTATGGCATAAGGCAATGCTGCATAAACAAGCTTGTCTCTAAAGTCAAGTGTAGGACATTCCTGTGGTTTTCTTACTTCTCCAGTCTTTGTCAGGAATAATGGTCTTTTCCAGTGATTGGGTTGCTTAGTCTGCCTATGGAGGAGGTTTGTACAAGGACATTTCTTTTTGTGTTACATTAGTACAAGGGAAAACACTTTTAAATAGGAGGAGGCTGGCAACCATTCAGATTAGGAAGCTAAGACCTACATGGGTGGAAAGCTGTGATGATATAAACCCAGGGTGGGTCTCAGAGGGTCATGGGTGATGGGTCTTCCTCTGCATGTCACAACTGTGGTACCAGAGTCTGTCCCAGGATCTGTCCTGTTTGAAATCCCTACCAGAGACCTGGGGAGGTGATGGAGTGCACTTTATCAAGTGTGCAGGTGTCACCAGCTGCAGCTGGTACCTATCAACATACTGGGCTGCTCTTTAGGGAGAATTAGCCAGACTGGACAAGGGAGCTGCCAGGGATCTTGTGAAATTCAATAGCAACAAATGCAAAGTTGTGCCCTGGGGAAAGAGAGAGAAACCTCTGGGGTTCCCCTGGGATGGGCTGTCTGGGGACAACTCTGTGGAAAACTGCAGCAGAAATTAAGGTCTACAGCATCCTGGGCTCTTGGCAGTAGCAAAGCCAGGAAGTTGAGGAAAGTGATTATCTCCTTCTCAGAACTTGCTAGATCTTGTCTAGATATCCATCAAGTTTGTACCTGCAATACAGTAATGACATCCTTAAAGTGGATTTCAGTGAAGGGCCAGCAGCTTGGTCTGGGGCTGGAGCCCTGTGGGGAGAGGCTGAGGGAAGGGGACTTGCTCACTCAGGGGAGGGCATGGATGGATGGATTTGGTCACCTACCAGCAGCCTGCTGGAGGCACTCTCCCCATGGTGGGAGGGTGGTCAGGCAGTGCAGCAAGGGCTCAGGGAGGCTGTGCAGCCTCCACCCTTGGAGCTTGTCAAGAACCTGAGACAGCCCAGTGTCACCTGGGCTGGTCTCCTGGCTAACCCTGTCCTGAGCACAGGCTGGATAGGATGGAATCCCATGCTCCTTTCCAATCAGAATTATCTGACAATTCAGGCAATTGAATATAAAAAGGGGGAGGAAATGTTGGGAGCGGGGGGGTGGGGGGAAGTGGGAAGAAAGGAGAGTTGAAAATATATTGCTCACAAATTCAGCAGTAGACACCCTAATGCTGTGGCTCTGAAACACTTAGGCTTCTGTGGGCTCCCCAGTCCAGAATCTGTTTGCCCAGTGCAATCTGTTTAGATTAAATTTAACCATTTGCATTTGTTCTGGTTGGATAATTACTTGAAATAATACTGTGGGCTAATTTACCTGCTTTTATGTGCTTGAATGATCCTGGGGATATTTGTAACTTCAGATGGGGCTCTTAAAGGTCTCTTTTTCTCCCCTCTCTTTCCTTTTTTTTTTTTTTTTATTTTTGTTATTTTTTTTTTTTTTTTTTGTGTTGTA